>LD688936.1:3199857-3232584 GCA_003118335.3 Papilio memnon
GCGGGATTCGAACCCAAGACCTGTAGATTACAAGTCAAGTGCTTAAACCACTGAGCCACCGACACTCTCTTGATTACTATACATCTATAATAATATAGAACTATAAAAGTACTCTTGGGTCCTAAAAGCCTAACCCTGATATAGGATATCTTTATCAATTTCATCAAATCATTTTTATTATTTTCTCATTATTGCGAAAGTCAACCGGTCTCTGGGATACTGAATCTTAAAATTTTGAATAACGTTGTTATTTAGTGAGGTGATATTATAATTTATAGTATTAAATAGCCATTAGATAGGACGTTATGAATGCCCGCGAGCTATGAATCAAAGCTGTTTATTTGAATTCAGATCAACGGTGCAAAAACGTCAGTCAGTGTTGTCCACAGACTATATTAAATCAGAGGGATTTTACAATATGTACAACTGAAAGATGTTTTTAAGAAATTAAAGCAAAATAAAACTGTTGCTTGCGAAAATTGATAGCAAGCTAATTATAAATTAAATTCAATCACAAAAGAAACGTTGGTTTCGCCACAATAACGACCGATACTAATGGATTTGGATTGGATATTGTACAATATGTATTTAGTGATATTAGTAATCTATTAATATTTATTTATGGACGATGAATATACGAACGCTAGCATCCGCATTCTCGGATCAATAATCATAATGTATTTAATTTATTTTGTAAATAGAGTCCGTGAAACTATAAGTGGGTAATATTGGAGATAATTTGGAATGAACTATCTGCTCTTCGGCTGAAGTTGTAATCTCAACGCTGATTTACAATCGGGATAGGCCCGGGCCTGTCGATCCGTGGCTTCGCCTACGCACTACCGCTATTATAGTTAGCGGACTACACGCATTATTTATGGTAAGAAGCTTTTCAGGGGATTATGGAGATACAGTGTCAACAATGCTAATGTCATTTAGGAGATAACCAACATTCCGACATTAGACGACTCGTCGAAACTTTTTGAATATAAATTGATTATTTCTATCGAATGATATGCTTATTTGTGTATGCATTGTGGTGCTTGTTGTTTGTTTAATATGGTAAAGGAATGCAACATCGCGATTTGTCTGGTCTTCTGGTCTTCAAATGCACCATAATATCTGGACGTTGGTTGAAATATTTTTATAAAGAGATGATCGAAGATTTTATTTTTTAACAGTGTAGAGATATTATGGACATGAGTGTACCACATAGATTCGACTCGGGCAACTAAATCAGCCTTCCCAAACGCTACGCATCCACCATAAATAGACAGTGGGCAATATCTTGGCGACACGGCTACGCGCATAAACGCGGCATATTTACAAACAGATGGTCGGACCTTTGATTGCTTTAGAATTACGAGTGGCGTCCCGGACTTGATTATAATTGCGCGGACAGTGCGGATCTGATTCCGTGGCGTGGCCAATCGGCCGCGGGCGAGCGCGCCTACCGACTGGACGCAACGCCTGAATCGCCTCGCACTCGATTCACTTTCGCACTTAATCGAGAAATATGGCGTACGCGCTTAACCATTTATTTATTGCATTTTTAACACACAGCCGTATTGCACTCATTAACGAAAATTAAACCAACGGACCTTCTTATAAACCAAAATATATTATACACGTAAATTTTAATCGTTGAATACACATGCTGGAGAGTCCGGCAAGGGCCCTCATTAAATTAATTACTCCATGTTAGTTTTAGATACAAGAGCGACACCCTCTTACAACAATACAGGTATGTTTAACAGATAAGAGCGTCGCGATTTATTGCGTGCATTTCTTTTGTCAGCTTTGAAATTGTACTCGCATAAGTTAACCGAGATTAAAGTAATCGAACTTATAAATTTTGTCGCCTCACCTTTATAAGGCGAACGGCGGTGTGTCGACGCGAACTTTGTTCAAATTAATGGGCCGCATTATCAGATCGAGCCTTGTACATGGCGTTTATGCGGAGATAATTTTGTGTGCGATTTTTTTTTAATTCCTTAACGCTATTTTTTTCTTATACCTTTACAACCACAGATACAAATTATAAATTAGTAAAAAAGCAGGCCTTTAAAAAGTTGCAATTTTCCACAATTTTATAGTTGTGGAAAGACATCGTAAAACAATGAAGCGTCGTAAAGCGCTGCCTTAAAATGAAATTACTTCGACGGACACAAAAACCCTAATCTCGAGCACGATTGACCACGTTTGAAACGTAACGCCTGCAGGGGCGCTAATTAAAAACTTAAATAATCTTCAATAGTTACGAAATTCCGTATACAAGTTAGATAAACTAATTTCGGGTTATTTTTTTAAGTGAGACGCGAGCGGTAACCGTATAGTAATTTTATTGACAAATAAAGGCTCCCTCGTGTTAACTACCCAAGGCAAGGGTTGTGCCGTGTTGACGGTCGATGCTCAAAAACTTTTATTGATATGTAAAAACGTCCGGCGAATAGAAACGACTCTCCGAATTGCTGTCCTGAGAAGGAAAAAAAGAAAGACAAGCGTTGAACAATAAAATCGCTGTTTCGGAATGAATAATTACGAGTTTGCGAAACAACAGACTCAGTCTTAATTATTACACCATTAAAAAGTGTCGGCCTCCCCTATCGCCGACCCTTGGCCCGTGTTGATATCGGCTAATGTCAGCTAAGAGGGGCAAAAAAACTTGCAAGACAAGGCGAAGTATTAATTAATTCCGACGAACATCGGCCGGTTTATTAAACGCTAAATTTCCATTTAGTGGGCAGATTTTTTCCATCGAAGAAAAATCTTGGGTTCACTAGAGGGCTTTCTTTTATTTTCCGAGACGAAAGCGGAACGGGGCGGGAATGCAAATGTTTTCCCGCGGTTCCATTTGAATTAATTAAAGAATTTAATGACGTAAGAGTTTTTCATCGCCCCGGTCGTCCGTCGTTTTGTGTAACAATGTTTATGGTAAATAAAACTTGTCACGGAAATGTTTTTTTCCGTCTGTCGAGGTGTTTTCTTTTTTATTTCCACCGCTTTGTTGGCCCCGAGTTTCCGGAGGATTGTTTGGATTTAGCCGCGTAATTAGTGAAGTTTGTTCGCATTGGGGATTATTTGCCTAATTTTTCATTTGCAATGTAAATTGGGTGTAATCAGAAAGTTAAAACAAAACATAATATACTGTTATACGAGTACAGATTTAACTCTAGTAAATCTGTATTCGATTTGACGGATGTCGGATTTTTTGAAAATAAGGAATTCAATTGACATCATACTCTATATGTAAACTCGGTAAACGGTTACTTTAATGTTATCGCATTATTTAATCAGAAAATAAGTACATACGAAGTTACAAAAATGTGCATCAGAAATAAGAAATCTTCCATACTTTGTACGCTTGAGAAATGTTGACTTGAGTTCTGACGATGGACGACTTCCTCTCTTGGACTTTAACGTCGAACGCGTCGCAATTGTTTTTATTAAAATGAACCTACTCCATTATTATCAATATGTAAATTACCATAGACAGAGGCTGTCTTCATAGTCTATTCTGAAGTATTATTGTAAATGAAAAACTGAACAATATTTTCCTTCATTAATAGATTACCGGCGGCCACAAAGGGCAAGGCGTGAGCCACGGCGAAGGGGCTAAAAGCCTTTTGGCCAACAAAAAAGTCTCAATTAAAAACCTGACGGAAGCTTTTAGAAGGTAATCCTTCAAATTGTTTCGAACGCCCCCTCATTAGCACCGAAAGTGTTAAAAAATAAACTTTTTAATCTTTATTACTCGACGACTGCGCTAAACGGGTTAAATTATTATAGAACAAGCGGTATCTCATTTTTTATTTCTCAACTTTTTAACCCTTTGCGGATGTAATTTATTGGTAGCCGGGAAGACTTGCTTTCAGTTTTTTTTCGACCGTGTTTTATATTGTCTGTGGAAGATTTTAATGGGATGAACTTTGACGCGATCTTTGTTTACATCAATTAAGGATATATTGTAAACACGCTAATTATATCTAAAACGTTAAAAATTGAATATGTGTTTTATTACTAATTTAAATTAAATTACATTTGTGGCAATTAACAAGTAAAAAACATGACAATCTCCTTATTCGTAACTTATTGAATTATGGAACCATATATCGCATGTACCTGGATGTGAATCTCAAACTGTTTTTTTATGTATACAAATATTTATAAACGAATACTCAGTAAAACGAGCAACAAAATAACAAATGCGTACAAATTGATCAGGAAAAAATCGGCCACAAAAGGTGTAAACTCGAACGAAACAACGAAAAACATAACTCTAATCTCAAGTAAGACATTACGCGAATACCAATGCATACGCGAAAAATCGATCGTCGTCTTAAATTCCTCACCCTTTTCGAGGGGGCTCCCCCAAAAAAACGAAAGAATAGAAGAGGGAAAAAATCTAAATCGTCTCATATCTCCCCCCGGGCCGCGCCTCCCCCCGGACACCTCCGACATCAAGCGCCCTCCTTATTTCGTATGCGAGCTCCTCCGGCAATCATTATAAGGATATCGATTAGGCCTACGTCTTCAACCTGCCCATATCTTAAAGAAAAACTCGCTCCTATGGCACCAAGTTTGTAATTGAAAAATTGTACAATATTAATTGATTTGGCAATCGGTTGAAGCATGATTGACAAATAGAAGACTCTGCAAAGGTAATTTAAAGTTTAGTGCTTATTCAAAGTGTAAGTACGGTATCATATGTGGGTAAGTCGGGTTTATGTAACTTTGAGTAAAAAAATGTTAAAATATTTAAACAAAAAATCATCTAACAAATTCTTATTGCCTTTATCGAGTGAAACAGGAAAAAGGGCCCATAGTTAACAACCGAGGACGGACCGCGCATAAGCAGATGCAAATTGTTCCCGTTAAACTATTTCGGAAGGTAAACACAGAGGGACCTAAGGCGGGGGGTTAGGGGGAAGGGGGGCAAGCCCCACGTGTTCGCCAAGATACGGCCAACGAGATTAAAAATGCTGGATGGCGGACCGCCGTGAGTCGGGTCGAATATGAGCAAAGATATATAGGAGTTTACGAAGAAAACCGCTTTGGGAATATGTAAATAGGAAACTACAGAAGTAATGTTTGAGTTGGGACGCTAACGCTACATCGTGTGAGTGAATTGTATTATTGCGACGCTTTAAACAAAAGGGGATTTCCGTGAAATTATTAAGATTGTACACGTTGTAATTTTGAGTGTTGACTGTCACTGAAAAATGCTTCATTTATAAATTGTAATATGAATTTATGTATCATTTCTATTTTAAAACCTGTCCAGAAGGGATTGTTTGAAAGTATTAAATACTTAAACCATTAAAATATCTTAGTAGTTGAAAAATAATAGTATGGAAATGTTTCATTCCGAGACATTGTGAAAGGAATGCTCTACAACTCGAATAACTAGGAAAGTATAAAAGAGTGAATCTAAAATTGCTCTTGAAGTGACGTAAACAAGTCGCGCAAAGTCGAGTGCGAGCGGTACCATAAGCTGAAGATGGCCCTTGATAGTACTCCTTCGCACGAGTGACCTCGCCCAAGAAAGGGGTGACACTGAGAAAGTTTCAAAATGCAAACTACTGCGAACATTCGTAATACAATTTTTGTCTTATTTTTGTGATTTTTAACTGATTAAGTTTATACCAAACCTAATATTGATTGGAAAATGCAAGTTTGTTTATTAGCTCTAAAAATATAAGTTCGCATTTCGAAGTTGGTAAACATTTTGAGTAGGCTGTTATTATACTAATAATTTTAGTTACTTCAGTTATTTTGAAAATATTTGAAAATACTTTTATATCTACATGCATTAGTTGTGGCTAATTCCGTTTGGTTAAATCTAATAAATGTGAGTGGGTGAGCGGCGGGCGGCGGGCGGCGAGCGGCGGCGAGCGGCTAGCGCGGAACGGGAAATATTTCAAAGCTGTTTCATTATTCGGCATTAGCCGGCGCGCTCGGCCACGCAAATCTTGGCGTCCCTCCCGTCTCAGCCGGGGACCCCCAATTTCCTTCATTACTTACCTCGAATCCGAGACAATGGCAAGACGACGACATGAAAAAAATAATAATAATTTCAAGTGGAATAACGCTGAAAATCTTTTCACGGGAAGAAGAATTATTGTTGTTTTGCAAGCGAACTCTCAGAGACAAAATGCACCATCCTTATTACGCCATTGTTCGGTGTTACGAGCTTTATTCATTTTTACTTGGCTCAACTTGAATGCTTATTAATTTAAGACCGTGATAAGCTTGAATTCTTTTGAATGAAGGAAGGAAATGTCTTACCATTGTGAGTTATTATACATTCTATTGAGTCAGGCGATATGCATTTTTACTTTAAAATTTTAAGCAGACTGCCACAATTGGGCAAGGGAAAATCTTTCTTTCATATTCTGACGGACGTTTCTAGTTTTGTTTTCGTTGCTTTAAAATTTGTTTTGTAAAATACATTAGAGTGATGAGTTTCTTATCATGCATTTCATTATCAAAAATTACTATTACTAATTGTACATTTATTTAATACTCTTTACAAATACAAACTTGAGTTTGTGTTAACATTGCGCTCACGTAAAGTATTGCGAGTGTACGGTAAAACAATGAAAGCATATACAATATATCACAAGGAGCGCTTTATGGTAATCGAAATATGCCCAAATATGTTGTTAAGAGGGCAGAAAACTACCGGCCGGCATGCAAGGGATGAACCGAGCTTTCATATTTTGCGGGCGACCTGTAACGAAGCGGTTCCTAAACTTCCAAACTACCGTGCATGTAGAATTTTTAAAGCGTCTATAAACATTCCGACATGACTGCCGTGGAGCGAGTCGTTTCTCGTAATAAAGTCATTTCTGTAATGTAAAAATAACAAAATTTTCTTAAAAAAGTTATTCGAGTGCGCCGGGCGAGTCGGCCGTGGTTAAGTCTTAGCGTTTTGCCACAAAGAGAGCCTCCAAAGCAAGTCGGCGCGTCCCCCGGGGGAGAGTCAAGAGTGATTACGAATTTTAATTATTTTTTTAAGCCGGTGGCGAAGAGGTGATGTTTCCCCAGTGTCGAGGCTTATGCAAACAATCGACTCGCACTTGGAATTAATCCGACTCCCGATTTTTTCCTTCGCGACAAGGAATTAACGAGGAAAGAAGTCATTAAGTCAGAAGATATTTGAGGATTCCTTTTAATTGCGGTTTCCTTGACGTTCGGTTCTTCTAATTGGTTCGCGTCGTCGGGTAGCTTGGACAGATTTAATTTCCTTCATCCGGTTACCGTGATAATTGTATTTTTATAAATGTTTAAAAAGTATTTTGTCAACAATTCGAATAAATAATAAAACTTTGTAGATCAGTTGTTAAATGGAAATGACTCGCAAAAGACGTTGTGCTTATAATAGTTCGAAACTTACACAAACCAAAGTATTGTTAGTTAGTTTGTGACATTACAATGTATAATAGGATCGTATTATCCAATTATTTCTAACCTTTCAGCGGCGGCCGCTTCAGCGTAGTGCCAGTAATTACTGCACTCGCTAAGTTTGAGCGCACGTGACAGTCTAAGTGATTGTATGCGGCTCGTTTGATGAATTATTTGTGGCTCGCGTGCGCCAATTCTAATTGTTTGAGGCTTGAGTTATGACGTCATAATACTTCATTTTTAAATTTATTACAACACAACGAACGTTTCTACTTTTGATTTTATGCAATTTTTTGATTTAAGAGTTGCACTGCCCGCTCTTACATCAAAAAATAAAATTAAAAATCGTAAATGAATTGAACAGCTTGCTTCAGGACGTCTTAACGAATAAGAACGTCCGATTTAATATCCCTGTTGAGCGACTCATTTACACTAACGACTGAACTTATCAATACTCATTCACTGGCTCCCGATCGTCCTGCGAAGATCCTTCACTAATTGAAATTGAAATCTGATTTCCTTTCCCCTCACAGCGGAGCCGAGACCGAGTGATTAAAAGTATTCGAAAAAAATACAAATAATAAAATTACAATATCGCTAACGACGCTCTGCGTCTCCCCAGAATCCTTTTAAATTTTCGGGGAATAAATTAAGGCATAGAAAGGGAAAAAAGCCACTGGCCCGCAAACACGAGACTAACGATTTGACGTTGTTGAGCCCGGCTTTCGCTATACTTACGGCTATTATTACGTCTTGTTATTTTTTTAAAAACTAAAATCTTTATAACCTTATACGTTGTAAATTAATTTTGTTCATTTTTACTTTATGCCATAAAGAGTTAGATTGAGTTCGCGTGGCTGTCGTTAAAATGTAAATTTGAATGCGGAATGGTTTTATGAAAATGAAAAGAATATTAGAGAAAGCTTTATCATATGTAGTTTAATGATAATTGTTCAAGGAGCTTTTACATGGTTTTAGGCACTAAGGAATTATAAAAAAATAAAGAATTAAAACAGATTGTCGATTTCATTGTCTTTTTTAAATCTATTCTACTCACGTTTCTTAATATACCACCTTACAAAAAACAAAATTTTATTTTAAAACTGTTTATCCTAAACATTGTGGTCCTTGGAGCCGGATAGTTAAAAATATTTCTCTCCTTTTTCACACTGCCTACCTCATTTCTTCTATTACGAGACAACCTTGTGGGCTTACTTTGATTATCTAAGAGAGTGCTAGGGCATGAACTGGCTCGATTTCTTGGCAATGAGAACAATATTTTGGCGCAAGTTTGAGTATTGATGAAATACCGTGGGCGTCTTTTGTTATATTGCTTCAAATACACTATACTGATTAGATTTTAAGGGTGATTAACTTTGTAATACATAAGTTACATTACAAGAACTCGCTTGAATGTATGTTATAGTTATTTTTATCTAGTATTCTTGTTGAGTATACATTCTTTGAGATCTGTGCCTTGGTTCTGTATAAATACATACAGACCGTTTTACCTTTGACCACCCTAACAGAGCAATGGGACCGTGAGTGTTTGTGTGCGTATATTTTACGGTCGCATACAAGTCTCGGGTAGCCGAATGAAAAATTGCCCTATTTTGAGGATGGATGACGCGAATTAAGAAAGCAATTACTCATCGGAAGAGGCGCGGGGGCGGAATGTTAATAAGACGAGACTATGAGTGAAAGTAATTTTTCATTTGCTCTCTATAGCCACCAATGAATCCGTAATTAAGATGGAAATAACCGAATGATATTTATTTACTGGCGCCGCGTTGTCGTCTGCTAATATTTGTTGTATTAATGTATCCGAACTTATTATTACTGATTGTACTTATTTGTAGTAACTTGTTTTGTTAGATTCAAGAGAAGGTGACCACATATTAACACCGTTTTTTGTGCAACAATTAATGTTTATTCTTGAAGCTTTAATTGAAAAGTAACGTAAGGAGAGATTGAGATGTGCATTATAAGAATCTCTTTCTTTAAACAATTACCTTATTCATTTTTATAATATTAGAAAATATAAAAAAAACATGCAGCTCTCTATTGTACATTGCGTTAATCTTCAATCTTATATTCCAAGCATTGATAATACTAGAAACACATAAGTTAAGTACACGCTCATAAATATATCCAATTAGGAACATTTGTCTTCACTTTAAGTATAAGTGGAATGTTATTTCGGCCAGTAATAGGTGGGTAGATAATTTCTCAAGGCGTTAATTAGATAGAACTAACAAGAAACAGCTTTTTATCTGTCTCCCAAGGTCATTCCGACGTGTCTGTACGTTACAGACAGCGAGCTAAGTGCGGTAGAACATCGTCCGAACATCTCTCGCTTGCTTATCTGAAAGGATGCTGACACACTAGAGTGAAACGTCATAGAATATACTAAACTATAATAAACTTTTACTTGTTTCGCCTTATGATTGAGAGTCTTACTAGTTTTATTAACAGTTATTCTTTATAATAAGTAATTGGTAGCCGATTTATATGATTTGTTTATTATTATTTAGAAGCAAAATTATTCATTCAGATGAATGTTTAATATTTTGCAATTGCAACGTTTCTACTATTTAAAGAGACAAATCTGGTTAGAAAGAAATAAAATGAACGATCAATTTCTCAACTCCCACTATGCATCTTTGCTGTGGTGAACGGACACCCTTAAGCTCTCGAATTTTCTCCCAACTTTTTCCGCTTCGAGCCACTTATCACCCCCTCCCGCTATCCCCGGCCCTCCTCCCCGCAGTCCATCGAGCTCGACCGCTAATTGCGTCCGTTAATTAGGAAACGTCATGAGTGTTTACCGAGAGAGCTAAGTGTGAAGTTTGGCCCCACTAATGCCTGGCGTGAAATTACTTCCGGCCAAGTGGAAACTTTTTCACAAAATAAACTTGATGGCATTAATTAGGCGATGGGGGAGGATTAGACGCTGAGGTTGCTAATAACATTATGGCAGTTTTCTTTCGCAAAGTTTTCAACGAAAGTTTGTTTAAGTTCGTTGCTGGTTAATTTTATTTAGTGTTCCTTAATTGGAAAATAAGTTTTTCTGAAATAAAAGAATACAATACCTTTAGTTAGGAATAAATCTTACACACACGTTTACAGATTGTAAATATGCATTTAAAGATAATCTTCGAAGTTATAAGAATTAAAAACTATTTTAACATACGAGCCTACAATGATTTTTAGGCGAAATCACGGAAGGCGTTTAAATATACACGTAAAACAAAGACAACCACCACGTCAAAGGAAATTAATCCGAGCTAGGTGTGGCTCGCGCCGCCCGTAATTAACACGTAGCCGGCTTAATTACAGGCCTCGTGTTGAGGCTAAGTGAAATGTGTCATCCACGCAGTGCCTTATTGGACTTAGTCGTGACGCCTTAAGACTGTTAGACGATGTACATACTATATATGCATGTAGATGTATTGTGATGGTGAAAAATTACTTTGTTGTTTTACGTGTAATATTTCATATTAGGTAGTGAAAACTACGAAAGTAAGATCGGATGCTTACAAAATTTTAAACCGTGCGAAAATGGACACTGTATTGTTATTGGGCATAGATTTTTTAATCTATCAAGGTGACGTCACTAGTTCGAACAATATTCCGCTGTAATGTATTTAAGTGACCCAGTAAGTTTTATTAATTAATAAAAACGCGAGGTACCACTCAGAGATATTCCTCATTTAAGCCGACATAAAAATTTATTATTATTGTAAGATTTGCGATCTTGTATAAAATATTATTGTTTATGAATGAAGAAGGTATGTAGGAAATAAGTTAAATTTAGAAATAGAAGTTGCAAAAAGCGGCCGGTCCGAGGCCGAGGCTTAGAATTCTGTTTTGTTATGACAGCGCTGGCGGGCAACGACGCGGGTTCGGCGACCCCACTCCGAGTTTTAATGATAAAAAAATGCGTACGGAGGGGAGGCGAGTAAGTGCCATCGAAGGAGGGAAAAAACTACGGAGGAAAATATTTGGCGCGACAGGTGCCCCCTCGCGGCCACCCCGCGCCTTGATAAAAATTAAATCTTAACGACGGAAATTTAAAGATGACGCTCGAACGATCAAGGAGAGTGGTACATCTGAGCCCTGGGGTGATTTAATTGGGCCGAGTGTATACTAAGGATGTAGCTACGAAACGTATATTTTTTACGGCAGTTGTCATTGATTGATGTTACTTATTTAGATTTCTGCTAGATATTGAGTCGTTACGATGTTTCGAAATTAATTTGTGATTGCTTTTGTAAATCCCAAAATTCGGTATTCCATACGACTAAGAACTTTAAATTCAGGTCCAAAATGTATAATTTACATTCTTGAGCAATGTTTAAATAGGATAAGTAGAATAGAGGTTGTCGAATTTAACGCTGATAACGTCGTTTAGGAATCACTGATTGCGTACTTTACTCGTTATCTCCAGTGTTGTGTTTTGTTTAAAAATATAAAGGACTAGTAGTGGAACAGACACGGTCTATAATAGTTCCAAATGAATTAATGGTGTTCATTAGTTCACAATATTCAACACAAGATTTGAAAACAAACAAAAAGCTGTAGAATTAAGTACTAAAAAATAAAGTCCTATTTCAAATTCGCTACTGAATTGAAATTCAAATGAAGAATGCAAAAGATTTGCATCGGGCGGCATCGACTATTGATTTTCCTACGTCTTGGGGGCCAGCACTGCAATCCTACTTGTTTAAACTTTTTATTTCACTCTTCACAAGCGTTTTTTGTTTCAGCCACTCGCCCCAGGGCGCGCTCCCCTACGCACTCCCTCTTGCATAAAAAAGCTTCTAATCGATAATTTGTGTGGGGGTGCATTAAGCATAATATCGCCAGAAATGTGCGAGACTGTTTTTCTCAATACATCTTGGTTTTATCCTTAAGGCTATTTGTGTTTGGACTTCTAAAGAATTTAAAAGGAAATAAGATGTACCTAATCCTAAGTATGTTTTCAATATAATGTTTTCAATTCGATTGGCAAATTACTTTCGTTTATTGTACCCATACTATAATTAGGTACAATTTTGTATTAAGCAATTAATGACTTTGATAGTATTCCTTCTCGTACGTTATCATGAAACTTAAATACTAGTCTTACGACGTACATAAGTTTCTCCTACTTCAGGATTCATCGAAGATAAGTTTTGAAACTTAACGATTACTTTTGTAAATTATATTTAAAACAACATAAAACCTCCTCTAACGTAATGTCTCAAGAACCTGAGTTATTTGTGTTTTGATAAAAAGACAATAAACGTTATTGCCATAACGATAAAAACTACAGCGATAAAGGCAAACTGCGCAGAAAAAAACACGTCTAAGAGCTTTACAATTGAAATCGGCCATAAGAGTGGCGCGATGATCATCGGTCGCCGGATCTAATCAGCTAAGACGCATCGCGTGGATGTTACTAACTGCCAATATCTGATGCATCGCCATCGGACTGTCCCATTGTATTTGTTCTTTATGTTTTTTTATGCGGAGGGACGCGACGATAATGTTTTTATGGGCGGAGGGTCCTCGCTTTAATCAGGGAACGCGTTGTGATTAAACGTGCCAATGTTTTTGTTTTTATTCCCGATCCCGACTTACACTCCTTATGTGTAAGACATAAGGAGAATCTGTCGTGAAAAACCAAAATATATCACTAAACTTAAGTTATCACTTTATAGTTCTAGATATTTTATAAAAATTAAAAAATACACAATATTTATTAACTTGTAATATACTTTGGTGAGATTTTAAAAGGTCAAATTAAGGATATTTCTTGTTGGAAAATAATATTACAATAGTAGGTAAGCTGATAGATTATATTCTAATGTTCAACATTTGAAGATGAATCTACCATACAGTTCTCTCTCTACATTACAGTTCCGGTATTGACTTCACGAGCAATAAACAAGTAAATTTGTGATTTTAATATGTTAATTATGATAAAATCGAATCTTTGTAAGCTTTTAATGAAAATGTAAATTGTTTTATTTCAACGTCTTAAATAAAAAAAATAAATATACGGTAAGTTTTCTTGCGATATTGAAATGTTTAGTCAACTGTTTGTAACAGTTTTAACAGTCCCAACACTTAGATTTTTTTTGAAAACATCAATTCAAACCTGAAGGAAAAAATTGGAAATCCTCTTGATTGTCTTTTTAAAGTCGTTTACAAGTTAGCTTTTCTATTTTCATTATCAATTTAATTATAATGTACTCCAAAAACATTATGGGTCTACTCGTATAATGAAAGGTCAGCGCTTAAAAATACTCAAAGGTAAATCGGGAATCTAAACATTCTCTTAATATATCTGTATTAACATATAACATATACACATTTCGACATTATCGTGTCAATAAAAGTAATAAATTTGTTATAATACCGCAAAGTCGGACACGATGTCGCGTGTAATAAATATCGACACTTTAATTTGTATCGCATACGAATGTTGTTGTTATCATATTGACTACATTTTAATTTTTAAGACATAAAACGTCAAGGCATGTCAATAACCTAAGTTAATATTTAAGTTTAAGTCACGAAGCTTGTTCCCCACGCATACCGACAAGATAATGACTCAAAACGGCAATTCGAGGCAGAGTTTTTCATAAAACGAGGTATATGAGTCAAGAACATCGGGGCCATAAACATAAGAACACCCTAAGCGCTCACCCCTTGCACGAAAAAGTCACCCCCGCACGTACGTACGGAGCACAAAAAAGGGCACCAGAGGGACGTTACGCATCCCAAGTAAGCGGAGCTCATTGCTGGGGTCTGCAGATGTCTTTAATGGCTTTAAATTATATGTAGAGAGAGCTAACTGCCGCCTCCGATGGCGAGTAGGTGATAGATCGTGTGCGGATATTATCTCCGATTGCATTTCCTTCCAACAATCCGGGATTCCAAGTCAATAACATACTTAATATGATTGTGATGATTGAAGTAAAAATTACTGATAAAATTTATTTTCATATTTTACAATAAGTATTAAAAGTGCAGTATGTATTTTCTTAAGTGAAATTTGGCAAAACGAAACTTATCTCGTGATGATTAGGTAGCTAAGAATCGACGATCTTTAATAAACTCTAAAATTGGAATATCCCACAACATCAACACTTTTGATATAATTTTCCTAATAATTTTTTTATTTGTAAAATCACCGTTTGGTAACATTGAGTGAACAAATTCAAATATTGATAATTTGTTATAATTTTGCGGTTACTCGGCCTTATCGTAATCTGTACGACAATAATAAGTTGTCATTGCGTTGTTTACGGGCTTTGTACAGGCGAGTGGGCACGATTTCACGCGATTTCATTACGCCGGTAGGGAAAAAAGATGGAGAAATTGTAAAATAATGTCAATTACTCGTGTACAAGCACCGCATAGTAGTAACTAACTAACGATCGTCATTACCCATTGTCGTGGTTTGCGTAAATAGATACGATTTCGCGGGGAAGCGAGGCGGGGCCGGGCCGCTACTGTTTTCCGCTTCGCCCGACATCCGCGCTACGCTCGTTAATGTAATCACGGCTTTATTCTCTAGTAAACACAACTTGAACTAATGAAGACTAATTTACACTTTGTTTGCAGTACTTTAATAGATTTTCAATATTTTTTTATTTCTCTTCTATTTGTAAAAGTTATTGAGACACAACATAATTTTCAAAAGTCCAACGATCACCATTATTAAATTAAATTCTAAAAACTGACACTTCCTTTGCGAATTAATACATCGATTGACCTTTCTATTTTATTAGTTCTAGTTTTATAATAGAAATAATTTATGAAATTAACTAAGCTTTTGTTTCTTATTATTGACGCAAAACTTGTAAAACGTTCGTATTGGTATATTTGCATATTACGAGATCATTGACGTTACATTTTAATAAGAACAACCAAAATATCTGAATCATAAAACAGACAATTTTTCTTGTTGAATATAAAAGTTCAACCTGTCATCGACATCGAGTTATTTGCAAACAATCAAAGTGCTTGCACAAAAATGTGACGCTCTGAATACTTGATTAAAATTATTTATTAAGTCTATTGAGTGTTGTGGCCGCTTTCTATTTGCCTATGATAAAAAGCTTGAACTGTCACTCGGCGTCCATTGAACCGGGTGACACAATGTGGGCAGGCGACAGCCGACAGGCATTGTTTTAAATGACATACAAAGTTGCGGATACGTCGGACACAGTCGAACGCATACACACACTTGCTCCCAGATTTTTTTCGTCATCATATACTTCAAAAAGAAAAATTGAATGTTTCCATAAATACAAATTAATCTTACTATGGATGGATGATGGATGGATATTTAAAAAGTTTGTAGTCTAAACTACTGAACGGATCTTGATGAAATTTGGCATACATGTATAGAATAGTCTGGAAGAACACATAGGATATTTGTATTTTTTTTTATTTCATGCGGATGAAGTCGCGGGTGAAGGCTAGAATTTCATAAAATTCCACCTTTCTCGTCTTTCTATTTGTTGTGACTTAAACGACTTTTAAAGATAAAATAAATTTCTGATACATATTTGAAATAAAATTGTTTTGAAAAGAATTACAAACAATAAGGGCTTTTCTAAATGTAATATCGGTATAGAATTAAAAACTTACTTCAAAGTGAAATGCTTCGATTTCTTAGCTTAATAAGTTGTATTGTGCTTTTTCACTCACCTTCTGTAACAAAAAAAAATCCTTACTTATTAAAAATATTCTCATAATCTTAAAAAAATACTTAATGCCGTAAAAGTAACAAAGAATCTCTAGATATTAGCTTTTATTGTGTTTCGCAAAGATAATGCTCGTTACCCTATTTCACATAGATCGCTTCTTTCAAAGGTGATAGCTCTAAAAAAAGATTTGGGGGAGAATTTTTAAAATATGTGCGACAATTATCGATACACAACGTAATAGTCCTTTTACATTGTAAAGAATACTGAAGACGTTAAAAAAAACTCCCCCCGGTAGATTCGGAAGATTTATTCGCAAATTAGTTATAAATTTCGCCTCCGAGTAGCCTAGTTAGTACATCGGGCTCGGTTATAAAAATGTATTTAAAATGTCGACGACGAAAATGATTTATTATGTAGAGTGTCGTAAATTTGTCCATTTAGACTGGGAGGGGGCAATAAATTGTATTGCACCTCCCATGAACATTTACTTTTGAAAACTTACTATCTTTTGTAGACAGCACATAATTTCACTAATTGTATGAAGTTACCGATTTAGATAAAAATTTATGAATCACTAGTTACTGCCCGCGATTTCATCCGTATAGAATAAAAAAAAAAACAAAAGTAGCCCATTTGTTCTCACAGGCTATTCTCTAAATCCATGCCAAATTTCATCGAGATTCGTTCAGCAGTTTAGGCTAAAAACTAACAAACATCCATCCAAACTTTCGCATTTATAATATTAGTAAGAATTACAACTTCCATACATAAAATCCTTATCTGTGATCATTTTATTTAATCAAGTCGTGAGAATATTCATGTTCTGCTCCAATACGTATTAATTTATGCAAGATGATCTTACGGTTTTCATCGCTAAAAAAATGACAATGCCCTTCGTCAAAAATTGCGACCGGCGATGTCACCCAACACTTCCTTAGGGAGCAAAGAAAAAACCCATCAACCCTAACATGACGTGTCATTGTGAACTCCTTATTTTTGTCGCTTAAAAGTTTTTATTCATTTCTAATTCAATACCCAACAAAAACTGTCTAATTGTAACAGTTTCTTTCTTGATAAAATTTTAAGGTCGATTATTTTTTCTATTGTTACTTTCAAGGAATGTTTTAAAGCTTTGTGTAGATTATCGTATTGATTGACATTTGGGGATTTCTGCAACCGGTCTTTGTGTTGCTATAATCATTATTTTCTTTAATTAAAATTTACGCTTTAAAATGGCGGGCGAAGTTGAAACCCTATTTTAGATCACAGCCAGAGTAATAATGTACAAGAGGTAATAGTTATGTACCTTAAAATAAAATATTATAATTAACCTAAACACTAATAAGTAAAAAAATAAAAATCCTTTATTGATCAAAAACAGTTTAGTACAGTCAGTGGGACTCTGTCTCCTGAGCTAGTAATCACTGTGTTTCAGGAGGCAGGGCCTTCTTTTAACAATTGTCTTGCGGAACTTAAAATACTTTGTTACAAAAACTAATATTATGCGAAATCATTTTAAAATGTTCTACTGACTTCTAGAATTCTAATAAAATGTGTGAAAACAAGTTGCCTAATTTAAATTAAGATAAATGACGCCAGTTCTTATACAGACAATTATAAAAAAATAACTATTAAATGCTCCTTGGAATCTCACGTGTTTACAGCATTACATAGACCAATAATTGGTAAAAAACGAATATATCAAATTAAACACACCTGCGTGATAAGAAGTGAAAACTTTCAAACATGTTATTAAACCAATCTGATCGATTGGAAAGGGTTCTATCGAATAAAGAACACATAATAATTCACAAAGGAGATCCGGTCCGTTCGGGAGCTCTATTATTTATAGTTTCCGATCAGAGGCTGAATACGCCTTAATTATCGACTGCATAGTGTCGCACCCTTAAAACTTTCTTTAAAAAAAGTTTGATACTTTCACGCGGTTTGCGTTTTAACCGAAATTGTGTTTGTGGTTATTATTAATCCGTTTATTTTGAATGTAGAGAAGGCGGTCACAATAGGCCAGTATAATTGCGGTCCCTTTAAAATTTTACGATACGTAATGGAAATAAGATTCTTAAAATAAACAAAATAATTTTTTAAAAATTAATATGATCTTAACAAATATTATCTCTTACTTATAAATCGCCTGTTTTTGAAATTGCTATCACCGCTTACATTTTCGTAAGAGTAATCATATTTTTTTTAAGTCAATGCTGCGTAGATATATAAGGTTTATCAATGAAAAGATGCACTGAAATCCATTATTTACTTATACGGTTATACTACTTAAAAAAAATGAAACCATCCTTTGTTTTTAGCCGTTAAAAATATAATTTTAAATTAATAATAACTTAGATGAAATCAAATTTAAAGGAGGAATTTCTACGACGGCCGTATAAACATTTTAAAGATCAACGCTATTCAGAAAGAACTCAAATATTTCTCGAGGTTAACCTTAAGAGGTAATCCTTAATAAATAAATAAATGGGGGATATTTGTCGAACGGTAGACTGTTTTAATAGAGTAGAAATTGTTTTGAACTATGTTCAGTAAGCGTGAAGATTTTGTTAGGATTAATACGACCTTCGTCAACGTACCATTTGTCGCTGGTTCTCAAAGTTAGGAGACAAATTTTATTTCGATTTTCAAAACTATCGAGGTATGTATATTTAGAAAGAGACACCAAGGGCCTGTCCCAATTTTGTGATCCTCCCACATTTGACAGATTAGTCTTATTCGAATGTTTGGATGGATGTTTGTTAGAGTTTGTAGCCTAAACGGCTTCATTCATCTGGATGAAATTTGGCATAGTTGTAGAACTTAATCTGGAAGAACAAATAGGCTACTTTTGTTTTTTTTATTCCACGCAGACGGAGTCGCGCGCATATCATATTATAGTATTTTATAATTTATCCTGCATTTTAGAAGTTTTTACTAAACTACCCTTTTCTGCAGTGTTTACCCCTTTGTTCTTACTTGGCTTAATATGGCTTAAACTTTGAGAATCTCATGTCTTGCAATGTTACTTACCATTGATTGGTACCACAAAGAACTACAACTTTGTTAAACATTTGAAAGTGATATATTTATATTATTTTCGTAACCCTTACGAGGAGTTTTCAATGAGAATGTTTTTAATCCTAAAACCAACTAACGTACTTGTGAATGGTGCGGCATAAGGGGTTTAGTTTATTCTCATCGTATACTTGATTTAGTCGGTAGTTGTTGGGTTAAAGGAATTTACTCCCCAAAAATGCAATTTTCTCGTATTTTCGGAGTAGATTTGAATTAAATTACTTAATGTACTTGGTTTCTTTTTAACTGTTAAGTTTAGATAAAATTAAAATAATGTTCCATTTAACTGTAAATACAATTTATAAGTTGTGATTAAATGCTTAATTATTCTTAAGAAGATATTGAGAATGCTTGTTATTTGACAATAATAGAAGTATCTTGTCATATCATGTTTCAAGTTTCGGTAACAATTTATGTCTCTACTAGCTGTTCCTGTGCGGCTTCATCCGCGTGCAATTATAAAAACTTTATTTTATTGTTTACATTCGTCAAATTCTCAATTGCAAATGTCAAAATTACCGTTACCACAATAACTTTGCTTCCTTAATGTTGGCAGCTTGTAGCTTATGGTCCCTTTCCAACATTAGGGTTTTTATCCAATTTATTTTACCTCCTAAGTTTAATAGCTTGAAAATATATAACCTAAAGCGTGACGCAAGTGTTGGGCTTTTTATTAAAAATAGAATTATTCGAAAATATGCTGTAATTGCTGACATCTTACGCCACAAAGTAGTGTGTGTTTACGCTTTATTATATTAGTATAGATAAACAAGCATGTTAAATACTGTGTCCCATAAAAACCGTATCAAAGTTTACTACCACTATGATAACAGCTTATCACTTTACACGCTGCCAAGATGACGTATCGAGAATTCAAAATGTTATGACATCGAAATCTGAACGCACCCCAACCGAGGCAAGCACCATAAAATAACCATTTCTGACGTGTTCTGACATGTTATATGGCACCGTAAAAGGTACATCCGATCTAGTTGATGTACGGGTTAAATAGCCATCTAAACGTGTATTAAAATCGCGCCGATACAAACTAGTCGAGTGGAAACCGTAAAAAATCACTCTGTGTTATAGAGTTAAGAAAGTTGTAGACAGCTCGTAGCTAACTTAATAGTGAAATTCGGTTTTTGGATTAGAATTCATTGTAACGTTGGCTAGCTTATACAGATATTTAAAAAAAAATGTAACTTTATTTATAAATTAACAGTAAACCAAATAAGATTACTGGCTGCACTCTTTATCAATTCGAAGCTTAACTTATTTTAAGCTAGTTCTGATTATGTATTTTTGAAATAATTCTTTGTAAGAAGTATATTATTTATAATAGTATCAATGAATTGTAACAATTAACAAAATTTCTACTTATTTAATTAAAAAATTGAATTGCCACTTCTAACGTTATATAAGTCTGTGTGCTCTAGTAAGCACCGCAAATCTTGCACCCAGGTAGCACCGGGGATAAGCATGTGAAAATTGTATGTTCAATGCGACGGAGCCCATAAATAAGACATTAGCAGCTCGTATTCCTTACTTCGGTTTAATTGCTCGCACACCATTGTCGACCATTATTTACGATACAAGAAAAATATACGACGGTCTAACGCGGTTTAAATTAACCATTTTTTTAACGAGCCACGTTTAACGATTGCTTTTACAAAGTATGACAGTTAAAATGTAAGAATTAAGGTATAACATTGACAGATATGTAGATTTTTTTATGAAATGTATTACCTGTTCTGACTTTACTAGATTAGAGAGTAAATCCTTTCATTTACGTATGTAGAAGGTAATTTCTTGTAAACTCAATTAATATATTGGAACAAAAACATACTTCATTTAGTTTAAGCCACAATACGTTCTGTATTGTAACTTTTTTATTATTATTTTAATAGTTGCACTATCAAATTATGTAAGAAACGATCTATCATAATACAAAGAATGTAATAGCATCAAAACGTCATAGATAAAGCGTGTAATTACGCTTGTAACACGTGTATATTTAAGTTGTATCGGTGAAGTTACGAAGGGTCCAAAGCGACGGTCAAGTGTCAAAAAGGCGCGTGAAGTGATCGAGATGTCCTGATAACCGCACCCCACCTGTGACGTTGTCCTTTCGTAGAAACACCAACGAATTATATTTTGATTAAGTATGTTATATTGGAACATAAATTATGTTATTTGATGTGAAACTGTTTTGTTTATTTTACTATAATACAGTAATGTACAGTTTAGAATACTTAATCATCCCTTGCTTTCACAAGTACAGTTACTTATGTAGAGTTCCTACAAATCAGTATTAGACTTAGTCAAGCTTTAGCGGTTATTTTGGTTTTCTACAATCCAACCTCTATCCTGCCTACGAGTATATTAGCTACGGCATCTCCTTATGGAAGCTTTAATTAAAAACCTCACATATTAAAAGTTACGTGGTGTGTATAATAAGGTAAAATTGTTGGTAAATAGAGACAAAGTGTCTGAGATTGACAAGGGTCAGTACTCGTAGGGACGGTCCGGCGTCGCACCGGAAGCCTGTGGCCCACTGCTGGGAAATGGTCGATATATCGATTGTACGCAAACATATGAGTACTCGTGTGGACTCTTATATATCTTGATTTTGGATGAGGTTCTTAACTGTTAGTGCTCAGAAGCACTGGGTAAATTTCAATATTGATTTATAACAGACTAGCTTTCGCCTGCGAATCCGTCCGCGTGGAATTAAAAAAAAAATGAGTAGCCTATGTGTTCTTCCAGACTATTCTCTACATCTATCCCAAATTTCATTGGAATCCGTTCAGACGTTTAGGCTACAAACTCTAACAAACATCCATCTATCCATCCATCCATCCATCCATCTAAACTTTCACATTTATAATATTGAAAGTATGAAAGTATTAAAAGTATTAAAGTATTAAGTATTAGTATAGATATAGATGTGAGAAAGATTATCAATTACTCTCGATCATGGAGGTTTTCATTTTGAAAACATTACATTATTGGAAAAATCGTGAATGGTTATTTGAAACGAATCAATTCTGTATACTTGGAATAAAATAATGAGTCTTCTCTCTCATGAAATATAGAATTCTCTGTGCGTAGTTAATTAACAGTTGTACGAACACCTACACTATTGATTAGGGCAATGAATGGGCCAGGGTCCGGCGCCGGTGTCGCCCGCGTCCGGCCGGACGACCCACGTCCGTCACGCGGACACAAACAAAATAGTATCAATGTTAGGGCATTCGCATCACTAGTAGGCGGTTACATAGTTGTTATACATATTATCGATACAAAATCGATTTTATTACAATACTAGAACAAGAGATATTAAAATTGATTCATAGTGATGTTAATTTTTATCGTTTTCATTTAATTTATTTTAACGTTACTATTTTGTAAGACATGTTTGAGACATGGTAAAATGTACGTAACTTATAACGCTTATTAAGTAGATTTAATGCTTGAGTAGGAACCTAAATAGATTATATTGTGTTCAGAAAACGACGGCGTATCTGACGCTTGATTGAATTAAGTAATTACATTGTATTTAATTACTGAGCTAGTTAATTTCCGAAGCCATAGAGTGGCCGCTGCAACAGCGGTAGGGTTTCCGACGACCTCGCTCATTTACACTTGCAACTTGTCTGCAGTTTTATGAATATTATACAATGGCCAGTGACACTCTATATTTTTAATTCAACGTACGCAGTTAATACCATCTTGATATAATTTTGAGGTTAGGATAAATTTATTTCACGAATAAGTATAGAATCTGTATAACCAGATACTTAAAGGCATTATCATTATGTATACTCAAGTTGTAAATAATATAAAAGCAAAACATATGTAGAAGTTAAAACAACTTATTTACATATCCTGCTCGAAGGACCAATTGAAAGAGATTTATACATTAATAAATAAGTACGTCATCATGAAGTTTAATATCATCGTTTGATATTCAGTAACAAAGGAGCTGCATGCTATTGATAAAATAGTAAAGGCGTTAAATGCAAATCGTGACGTCGGTAATGCGGCGTATCTAGGCAAAGGTAGGCAGAGATATGTTTTGCATACATTACCGAGCACGAGCCAATATTACATCTGTCTCGTGACGTACCCACATGCGGTACATAATGCCTTCCTCTAAGGAAGCATTTACATAACAGTCGTTCTTTTTTGGGTATGCAAATCACTATCTACGGCTGAGTGAAGGACACGAGCGAGGCCGGGATCCGTTGCTCGTACTCGCATGCAAATTATGTAATGAAACATCACTGGAGTTAATGATCGTAAATTTTTATGAATTAGGAACGAAATTGACGGTACTTGTACCTATATGTAGTTACTATAAATACTTTTAGATATTTCCAAATGATTTAAAAAAAATATAGACGATCGGCCATATCAACAATACTTGTTAATTACTTAAAAACTAACACAAAGGCAACTAAGTGAAGATATCGAACGTTCCGTGGTGACGACTAGAAATGTACTGAGCGACTGAGCGCTGTGCCACTGCTTGCAAGTGTTTTATAAAACTACCCCCCAATTTTTCTTCCGTTTCTTACTATTTCCTAACAATACATTATTTTGTAGGAATTAAACATTTTTGATAAGTTCAATAAAAATAAGGACGATAGTTTCACTTATTCATGGTTTTATTGACATATCGTGTGCATTTGTACTATATCAAAACGTAATTGAAAACATTTATATGATCTAATAAATATACTGCACACTTTAAAAGTGTGCAGTATATTTACATTAATATACAGGGTGTTCACAGCACTAACCATCTCATTTCTTATAGACATGGCACTTGCCACATCTATCTGTTCCGGTATATGCAAATTAAGAAGATCTTACCAGCACGCGTCACTTTAAATTATTTAAATAGATGCAAATATTCAGTACCTGGAAGATGATGGTGCGAACGTAATCTTAAATTGTATGTTTGTTATGGTAATCTATGGGGAAAATGATTTACTTAGAGCACGTGGTGGCGTTGATCGTACTCATGCCACGAGCCATAGATTGGGTGGAGGATGACACGCGATATGAAACCTGTCTGTACTTAAGAATATCAAGAGATTTTATGACGTAATGAAAACGGTTTATTTTTCGTTTACTTCAAAATTTATTCTATTGTTGGAATACTACACATTATGAAAAAGGTCAGTTAAGCTCATGGTTTTTAACATTATTTGTTTTTTTTTTTAACAATAAATTTAAAATGAAAATTAATTGCAGAGTCTAGTCTGATAAGTTCAACGCCCCGACTAGACTCCGTTCGTCGGCCTGAAACAAGTCGCTGTATTCTACTTTCATGAATTGAATTTCATTATAACAATTTTCATATAGCATTTCCACATCACAGGGACAAGAACAAAGCCTATTCAGTAGCGAGTGTTGATAACGCTAAGAGAATTGTGACGTGCTTCCAACTAATGTTTTCACATCCACACGACGGCACAATTAGGTGCTTGTGATAGAATTGTTCAGTTTTAGAACAGATTCTAGTAACTAGAGTTAACGGATTGTTTTTCATTAAATTGTACGGTATTTTTAAATAATTAATAGATTCTACAAAAAATATACACTGCAAATTCAAATCAAATCATTTAACGAACAAAGTCATTATTTAAACAAGGACTAAATTTTCTATTGTATCAAATTACAAGAGACGTTACGAATCGATAGAATTTACCAAAACATATTTGAATATTTTTTCAATCAATAACTGATATATGCAAATGCCAAACAAAAGATATTCGTACCGAGACCGTGCGACAATGCCGCGACCGTTATCGCAACAATTTGAAATTTCATCAAAGGTGCACCAGAAAATAATAATTGATCGAACGCCATTGTCACGCATGATAGACCCCTTCGAGTATCGAGAGGTCGAGGGAATCCGTAAATTAACCAACGATAGGTCTAAATTTAATTTTACGTTCCGATACCTGCTCTCGTCGTACAAAAGTTTCGTAATCAAATTATGCAGCCGATGCCACTATTGTTGGCTACGTGCATAAATTTGAGGCGTCACATTGTAGATACACTGAAGGGTTAGACATAAAGGAGACGAACCGAGGAGGCTATTGAGCGAACCGAGTTCATATGGGAAGAAGGGTCGACGATACTTATCTCGTAATTGTTACAAATGAATCTTTAAATCTGTCAGTTAAAATGAAATTCTGAAGTATCTACAAACGAACATAGACAATATCATCCTACAACTTTGATATTACTTGAAATTCTTATGTGGGTACTCGTTAATCTTTAGAAACCGAATCCTCAAAGAGATCGAACCACCTAACAGTCGTCTGAAAACCTCGCCCTTAACGGAAACAACACGAATATCGCATTACAATAAGTTCGTTATGAAAAGAAACCGTTACTATTACCAAAAGGGTATGACACCGTATAGGGTGATCCAATATTAGAGAAGTTCATACTGTAGTAATGATATGGAGCACGGGCTTCGCTTCGGCAAGAGAAAAGAAATTTCATAGACGATTCGAACATTGATATGTAGATGAGGCGATACAGGTAGAGAAGGGTGTTATTGAAATTAGAGATACACATGTGAAATTCGAGAATATCGAAGTGTCTGTGATCGGCGCAGCTCGGGGAGTGTCAATCGTCAGACAGGTGGGACGAACCGATCGCGACAAATACGCAGCCGACTGTACTTCACGAATGCCTCATAAAATATTACATTTATCAATGCAACTTCATATTATCAACATAACTACATATTATATGGTATGTAGGGTTTTAAAGCATGGACTGGTAATAAGTGTAAATGCAGTTAAATTCACCTTGTAAAATGTGCCACAAAAGAACCATCAAAATTTGTTAAAGTTAGTCACAATTTTAAATCAAGACTTATTTGAATATCGTCTTTGAATAATTACGTTTATTATTGACACAAGCATTAAGAGACTACAATGGTACAAAAGACGTACATCGGACACTTTGCATATGAAGAGTCCACGCGCGCATTAGCATACCCACCTCCCTTAAAATGTCCTAGCATCAAAGGAGTTTTTATAACACCCTCCATTAGATTTCCCTCGTTTGGCACGAGCAGCAAATTCATAGTTCGTTTAAAGTCGGTAGGTCCGTGTCATACGAGATATGTTAGTGTATTTGCATAAGTCCGGCACGAGCTAATATTTTTGCATATGAAGATAACGTTTCTCCGAATGTGTGGTTTGCATGAATACTGAAGGTGTTAGGGTGAATAAAGTCTTATACAGGATTTTATTGGTTCGATACTCGTTCTTGCTTCATGATAACAATGTTGTGACATTTATCATTACCATTTTTGATTTAGTACTTAGAAATAGATGTTTTTAATGACATTTATATAAAACTAGTTTTCGCCCGCGACTCCGGTCGCGTGATATTAAAAAAACAAAAGTGAGTAGCCTATGTGTTCTTCCAGACTATCCTCTGCATCAAAATCCGTTCAGCCGTTTAGGCTACAAACGTTAACAAACATCCATCCATCCATCTAAACATTCGCTTTTATAATATTAGTATGATTATTCAATTAGTGCAATATCATACTGACGTAGTTTAGATGTTTGTTTTATTTTTTATTTATTGAAGACATTTAAAGTAGCACAAAGTTCAAACACAAATCGCCTGACACGTCGACACTTTTTAAGCGCTCTTCGTGAGAATGCAATTAGCAAAAAAAGTTTTGTCGCTATTTCAATGCGCCGAAATCCCGATCGCTTAGGTAAAATTTCAAAAACTAAAAGAGAGTAAGAAAATTTTTCTTTAAGAACCGTAGCAATTTGTCAGTGTTCCAGATCGGGTCGGGCTCAGTCAATAATAAAATTTTTCCCAACTTTTTTTTCTCGTTTTCGGTTAATATTAAGCACGCGAAGCTTTGTTGGTTACGTTTGTGGTAACGAAAGACGGTATACATTGCAGCGATTGCGTTTTTAAATAATGCCGTTTATAAATTAAATAAAACTTACTTTAAAATATGATTAGCTTTGTTATTAATCTGTAGCTTCACTGACATCTGGTAGTTTGTGTAACTAGCTTAGTTATTTTTTTAAAATTATGTGAATACTGCATTTTGCCGTATTCTTTCTTATTTCAATAAGTTCTTGTGCTTTAATGATTTTTAATGCTGTTTTTCAGTGCGCTTCAATTAGAACTTATCTAGAAAATACCGCTGTTTATAGCATAGACAAGGCCGACGGCTCCAACAAGAATTAATCAAATCAACTAACCCCTACCCACTGCTTTCCGATATAATTAACGCTTACTGGTATGCGTGCCGGACAATACGTGAATGATCTTTGCATGTGTGCGATAATGAACGATTATAGGAGACCTAAGTTTGCTCGACAGCGGCTCTATCTTTCACTTGCGATTGCAATTAAGACCTTTTATCGTTACATTAAGGTCGATAACTTGAATGTTTAAGAGGTTTGTAATGTATAGTGTTGATTGCGTTGGTGTGGGTGGTTGTCTGTTTGTGTGGGTTGATGAGTCACATTTTTTTTGTTTTGTGGGTAAGGCGTTAGGGTGCCCGCGTGGGGTGGTGGGTACCCCTTGCCCGGCGCAACCCCATCTTACCATAAGTGAAGTACCGACCGTCTCCGCACATGTCTATTTCGTACTAGCATCGTGTCTTATTAGAAATTTAGTGAGTTTAACTACGGGTTATGATACACTAATTACCTAAGCCGTATTCTGAAACGACATTTAAATATGTAACAGCTCCTTAAATGATAATGTGATGCCTAAAATCCCAACTTCCTTTAAATCTGAAGTCTGTCAGATTGTAAGTGGCATGGCGCTTGCGTTACAAAGTGTTAAACTTCGTTTCAGTATTCCGCCGGTTAGGTTTCGGTAATACAATCAAAAGGTGAAATTAATTAAAAAACAAATAAAAAAATATAAAACTATTGACTGTAACTATAAATAAATAATGGAGACAGCGATCAAAGAAATGTAAACGAACATTCACGAATGAATCACAAAATACAATAACGAATTAAATTTTAACGCGGCTCGTAACTGTCGAAACTTTGCCATGTTCAAATGAATAATTATGGAAAATTATAACCGTCCCTTTATAGACGCCATTAGAGTGTCAAGCGAGGTGTTCGCGGCAGTTACCCAGTTAGCCCCTATAATTAAAGACCGACGACGGACGTATCGACTAAACAATCGATAGCCGACTGATCTATAGAAAAGAACACAAAAGCTCGAGTAGATAACGATCCATACCCTGTACCCCTCCACATCGCCCTCATTAATAATATTACCTCCCCCTCTCTTTTTCACTAATTATGTGTGTTGCGAATGCACGCCGACACCATTGTACGCACGCCGCGGCCAGCACACATGCAAACGTTAATGGGTAGTGATAGCCCGCATTAAAAGTATTAAAAGAAAAAAATAAAATCAATAGTATTACCGTTATAGGGAGCTAGATATAGTTATTTCCTTTGTTCCGTGAGGGAACCGATCGCGTGCCTTTCGGCTGTTGTGATTGTTGAAATGTTAATCGGTGTTAGGAGTTCGGGAGATTTTATTAAGGAAGACTTAAATTTCAACGAATTTAAGTAGAATGTTTTGGTCGCAAGTTAGATTAGTGAAAGTTGGTATGGTGACAAGTGCGCTGAGGGGAGTGGAGGGCGTTTGTGTCTTGTTTGTGTCGTTTATATTTGAAATTTGTACGGGACAAATTTGTATGCTTTTTTTACTATTTAATTAATGCGTTTGAACATCTTCATTCTACAATTTAAGTAGAACTTGTCTCCTTCAAAGTGATAAGTTTTGAGGCATTAAATGACAATTTTCAAATACTCTAGTTTAAGTATCATGCAGTAACGTTGTCAGAGCGACTTATAGAACCTATGTTTGTGTGTGTAAGCATGGGGTCGCGCGATCGGCGTGTGTGCGTCAGCTTGGGCAAGGTCAGGGCTGCGCTCTATCTGATCAATGGTCAGTCCTATTCGCAAATCGCTAACATCACAAATTGATAGACGTTTTCGAGTAACATTTATTTTTTAAAACATTTTGTAATAAACAATCACTCAGTTTTCAATACACAGTTCGATATTAAGAAAGTACATCAACTGTATTAATCAAATAGTGAACTATTTTAATTTACTTCCACTAGTGTAATTAATAATTAAAAAAGAATAAAACCGTTTCATGGAAACATTCGCGAAACAATCCCTCGGTTGACTATTAAAAATAATTTTGCATAAAAATGCTTTATTAGCGTTTATTGCACGCCGCAGCGCCGACTCACGGGACTTTGGCAGAAAAAAACCGACAAACCGGCGCGTCCTAATAGGAACTGTGTAATTAATCACTTGATTAATCAGTGTGACGAATAAAAGCGCTGTAATGAACCGTTTCCTTGCATCGATCGGCGTGACGTCAACAATTTGAATGCACAGTCACTAGACGGGAACAGTTTTTAATTTCGTCAAGCGAGTTGGTTATATTAATTTACTTAATTATTGTTGACGTAGTACTTATGAATGTTAAATTATATTTAAATGTATTCTTTAAGTATACATCCATTTGTACTGTAGAGACGTCCCTGGAGTCTTCTTTTTTTTATTTATTTCATTATTTTTAATTGACATTACTCAATAAAATAACTAACATTGGTATCAACGAAATCGATAAAGTTTTCTCTGCGAACACGATGGGGATAGGGTGATGTCTGTTTCTCGTGGGGTAGAAAAAAAGTGAAAAGCAATCAGTGTGGCGTAATTAGTGCGTTGTAAGTATGGGGCGCGTTGCTATAGCAACCGCGTCGTGTCGATACCCGCTGCCTACCCGCCGCGTTAATTTCCAACGGAATTAATCGAATCAAGCATTCGCTCGATATCGATTCGCTGGATTGAAATAAAGTTTGCCCGTGTCTATTCACACATGCGATGTTTGCGCTCCGAGCTTACGGACTTAGAATCTAGGTTAAAAATCAAGTCATGTATTTATAGAGGTGAGCGAAGGTGAATGCAAGTCAGCAACTAAGACCGTTTAAACTCCGATTACAGAAAAGTAAATGGAGTGGAATATTTACTTTTGTAGTTTACTAGTGTAATGTATGTTATTATACATATATTGTTACAATGTAAACGGTAACATGGTTAGTAAGATTGTCGAGCTTCAATTTTTTTTTAAATTAGTAAAAAATGAACTACAGTAAATGCAATTAAATTTTATTAAACATGATTTGAAGGCGGTACGTTCAGATCTTTCGAACCATTGTGTTGTGCCTAACTACAAATTACGGCGACCATCTTTTTAACCACCTACTGTATTCAAAATTCGATAATTTATTGCCGAAATAATATAATTACGGTCGGCTGACGGGACGGATTGGCTGCGACCGGAAACTCCAAATTACCGGAGAAATTAAAGCGGAAACATTTGGCCACCGCCGCTAGCAAGATGGCGCGCGGTTATTGTGACCGTTCGATTTTTAAATAAATAATCGTTGTCGTATCTAATTGTTTGTTTAATCTATGGATTCCGATTAACGATAAGCGTCTGTCGATAGTTTTTTTGTTTTTAATAATCCAATGGGCTATGACACCAATTTAGCTTAATATCATTTCCCCATACAAGTTTGCGTTTTTTTCTAGTTAAAATTTGAATCTAAAGACAATTGTTCAAGGCAAATCTAATAAGTGAATTGGTTTATCTTGAACTTATGTTGGACTTTATCTTTGCAAACGTTTTGAGGAATTTATGAGAATTTGTCACGCCATTTTCTTGCTTCGTCTGTTGATTGTAGTTTTAACTTATTAGTCTAGTAGACGTTTTAATAATTGTAAAAATTTATTACTATCAGTAAAAATACAATAATTTAAAAACTGTATTTAGGGTTCAGTAATTACCAGCTAATTAGACAGAAACAGATTTGTCTGTCTAGACAAATAAAAATCTTTTGGAGTGAACCGTCGGGCCTTCCCTTACAGTATCGGGTAATCGGATAGGACATACGGAACGAGCAATGGAATTAGGCATCGCGTGCATCCAATCCAATAGTCTGAGTGAAAACAAACTTTTTAATTTTCGCAAACTATTACAGAGAGCTTTTCTACTATTTATATTTCGGTGCACTTTCAATACTGTTTGATTTTATTTTGATCGCTTTTATTATGTCGGATGGTATAAAATAATTTGGTATTTGTATATTAGAGGTACTGAATAAATTAAAGTGAGTTAAGCAAATCAAACCAGTTCTTTCTTTTATAATTTAACTACATTAGATGATTCTAATAAGAATTTAAATATTTTTGACTCTTGAATGAATAAATACGTCTCACATGTTACATCTTTATAATTAAAATATATTACACTTATTAGATCATAGTTATCATTAGAAATATTCCTTCCTTTTCTTCACCGTTAGAACGTCTAATTAATATACATATGGAATTCAAAAAATTAAACATATTGGTACATGGCGGGATTGAACCTTGGACCTGTAGATTACAAGTCAAATGCTTAACCCTTGAGCCACTCTGGCTACCTTATTAAACAACAAGTATAGAAGAACAGTCATGTTTATTAACTTACCTGTATATAAGAAGCACTGTAGCATCTTAGGCTAGCCATATATTTATAATTCTTCATTCACTTTATAATAAAAGTTCATTAATTATCACTTGAAATGTCTTTAATCACTTGAAAAATCTATAGAAAAACAAAATTAAGTAAACAAACTAAAACTGGATAAACTTGTATGTCCGAAAATTGTAATTTTATAATTTATACAACGATGTTAAATATTAAAATGAATGGTGAAGCTATAGATTTTGAAATGGAACAATGAATCAGGAGAAATCTGCATTCCGAGCCGCACGACATGGCCGCTGCGGTCGTGTTAATAAATCATATAAAAAATAAATCACTCATGAGCTTATAATGTGAAATACTTTCTCTAAACAAAAGGGCATTGTGTATGCAAAACTGCATGCCGTGGATTTTTCGTCGCCTGCGTCCTTTTAGTTTTTTTTTTCGAACGTTTTTACCGAGTTTTATCGATATATGAAAGCGTCGTGTTGGATGATCACGAATTTTGTTTTGTATTAAACAAAAGATATATCGCTTTGTTTGTCATTTAATAAATATTATATTTAAATTTCTTGGTTAAGGTAAATTTTAAAAAAGGTGATTTTTTTATCTTAATCACGTGAGAAATATGAAAACAGATGAGTAATAAAATCTTACAATAATGGCAATAAGGGCAATTTCATTTTATTACAGCTTTCGAATAAGAATCGATGAATTTAGAACTTTATTTCTCGATAAAAACTATTTAGTATGTATGTAAGTTTCAACTAACAGGCCATTTTAAGGACATAACTGTACTTTTATTGCCTAAGTAATCTTAAACATGTTTTCCTTTTAAAGACATTAAAACACTTGGGTTTTAAAGATAAAGGAAAAAGATAACATAGAAATAAAAGATAAACAGACCACGTTGTCCGTTAAGATGACATTCAAC
>LD688936.1:3239538-3279281 GCA_003118335.3 Papilio memnon
GTGTTTACGCTTTATTATATTAGTAAAGATTGAAGTGTAAGAAAGTGTTTAAAAATTAAATAACAAAATAGGGTGACTATACCAAGCGACAAAATTATCGTATTTTAAAGTTATCAATGTAAAGTGCCTTTAAATTATTTGTCAGGCACGTTTAAAGTTCGAGTTAATTATAAGCCATGTCCCTATAATCCGTCCGATTCTTGTTGATGGCTCCGCCCAACATTCAGTTTTAAGTACTGGCAGCCATTTAGGCAGTCTTTCTTCAACTTCCATGAATAAAGAAGCCTTTTGTTTATGGCCCTATGAGAACATTTTTAATGAATATGCTCTGATCGAGCCACTGGGCGGATAGAGGATGTAATTAAGTGATATTGAGAGCTTGACAGCTCCTTTATGTTATACATCTCTGCTCGTTAAATCAATTCTTTTAAGATATTTAATAAATTCCATTTGTTTTTTTTTTTAATTCATTTTTATTATAAGAACTTTTTCGAAGACCGTTGACCGATTGCCGTGTGTCGATTGAATGGCACTGGACATTTATCCCAAGGTTTGTTATTCGAAGCAAATAACAGACACGATGTTGATATGATTGTGTCTAAAAATTGCTTTAAAATAACATATTATTATAACCAGAATTTGTGTAAAGGGTTCGTACCGGTAAATGTATTTCCTTTAACGACCCAACACATTACCAATAGGTGCTTATAAGAATTTTTGAAAAAGTTACTCTTTGTATAAGAATTAAATAGCACCAACGCCATCTGGCGTCCGACGGAAGTGCGTATCGGCTGTCAGACCTTTAATATTATAATGAAACGGTCTCATTTCTTTCAACTGACCACTTACAAAGAAAACAATGAGATACAAGCGCTCCGCGTGCGCTCATCCGGAGGGTTCGTTCGCTGATTTTGAATTTCGAATATATTTTGTTACGTTAAAATGTGTGTTTCTGTTTATTTATGCCACATACATGACATTTAATTATTTTAATTTGATGTGGAAAATACATTCAAGTCCTTATGTGTGTACTAGCAAAGTGTTAATGTAATTTTGGTATAAAAATAGCATCACATTTTTTATGATTGTTTTTAATGATTTTTTTTTCATGAGAAGGGTTAAGATTTAAATTATATGAGTAGGTACATACAACTATAATTTTACACAATATATTGTTATGCAATTTATGTAAATGTTTGAGAAATTCCTTGCAGTAGACTGTATCAAAGCATAATAAAACACAATGATGCGTTGCAAAAAATGTTGTCTTGTTGTTAGTAATAGTGGCAAGTTTATAGTGGTATTTAGATTGTTTTATATATTAACGTTGAGCTTAAGAATGGAACGTTTTACTGCGTAACACGGACAATCGCGACGCGAGAACTTTTACAGCGGGGGCGGTTAAAAAGCTTCGCGTTAAGGCGGCCGCCTCTCACACCGTAGCGTAACTGCAACTGTTTTAAGGTGTTGCGAATAATCACTTTGATGTTTTTTTTTGTAATTTTAGTGAAAACTTGTATATTAATTTTAATTTCTATTTTATTACAATCATGAAAATAGTACAAAATTAGTTCAACGGTCAAATAGTTTGGATCAATTTATTTTACACTAAGATTCCGTAAGTTCGCCAAAATACAGTTTTATACCAAAAAGTACAAGTTTGATGTTAGTATAATAAAAGAAGTATTCTTGTTGTGTTCTGTTTATAGTTTTAATGTAATAATGAATCTCGAATTGCAAATAAACTAAAAAATTATTATAAATGCTCCACCGCGGTGTAACAGCGGTCTACCTTTAAAATTGAAAGTGACGTAAGTGCTGTTTTAGTGCGCAATCGTCGGGCGTAAGTCGTAAATCAAAGTTTTAGTGTCGAAATGTTGGGATGCGCTGGCCACTGGGGTGGCCGGTCTTGAACATTTTTTCTCAAAGACGTTTAAAAAAATAAGTTACAAGAAACAATATAACAATGTCCAGTTGTTGCATGCTTACATGCTTTCTGCTATTGTTCCAGACTGACGACGCATGCACGGGAAAATATATCAAATGTGAACGCATGCGTTTTATGTGATGAGTTCGGTCGTCTTAAAATGTTAAAGGTGCAGACGAAAGACAATAATTGTTTTTTTCTTATCTTTTTTAATCACATCGATAGTGTTAGCGAAATTCTAAGTTCATGAGACCACCATATCCTTTTGAGAGATCCATACAATACTGATTGTTTGAAAAATAAAACAAACGTAAGATAATCAAACGTGAAACTGTAAGGAATGCTTGCAATGTGGCGTATCGCGCTGTTCACTGCTGTACATTGCGCGCTCGGCGGTCATATCGAGCGCTCTCACCCGGTAATGGACTACAAAATGACTCGACAAGCGATAGTGTCGCGTTTAACTCTCATTCCACTCCAAATACGTACTTCACTGCATTTTATTTCCTCAATATTCATTGTAGCTAGAGATGAAGCGATCTTATGTCAAAGCTTTCTAGCTTAGACCAGGGACTTGATCCTAGATAGAAATCTAGGATCAAGTCCCTGGTCGCACTAATTGCAATTTTCTTTATTTTGTAATTATAAATTGTTTATTTGTGATCTTTACTAGCACTTACTTGTTGCAAGAAAATCGTGTCTTTCATTCGTATTTATGAATATGTATTATAAATCAGTCATACTACAAAATATTTTTTTTTTACGAATTACGAATAAACTCAAGACCTACTAAAAAAATATTTTATGTTTATAAAGATAGATTATCATTATTAGATTTTTTAATTCCGCGCGGACAAACCCGCCAACAAAAGCAGTGTGTAAATTGTGCAACAATTGTGCTAACAATTTGAAAACCACTGAATTACATTTAATAGTAATGTTTTCCGTACAGTCCATGTAAAAACCACTCTTGTATTCCTACATAAAGCAGTAAAGTTGGGAGATATAAATAATAATTGCGGCTTCGCACTCGGCCCATCTTAATCAGCACCATCCAGTAATAACAAAGTCGTTGTACAGAAGTGATTAAATTACAAGCAGCCGTAAAACAATGGCCACAAACCGCGACCGTCCGCAATTCTCAGAGACCGTCGAAATTAACCTGCGGCTGCCGTACGCAATAACCCTGTAACTATTGACAATTTGAGAAGAACTTTTACACGTAAATGTAAATTAACATGTATGCGTTAGTCTTCTTAAAAAGTAAGTCTACCTCAACCAATGGAAAGCAACCAGCATCAAGGTATTACATGTCTGTATGTCTATACATTATTTCAGACTCCATCATTTAAAATATTGTAAGAATAACTAAAATTAACATTTATTTATGTATCGCCTTTCCTACAAATAATATGAATGCGAAAGTTTAGATGGATGGATGGATGTTTGTTAGAGTTTGTAGCCTAAATCGTTTAAGGGATCTCGACAGGATAGTCTGGAAGAACACATAGGCTACTCACTTTTGTTTATTTTTAATTCCACGCGGGCGGACTCGCGGGCGATAGCTAGTTTATAAGAATTCTGTTAAATTAAAATATGTCTATAAAATTTAACAATGTAAACCTGTTTAAATTATTGCTATTAATATATATTTTTTAAATTACACATTTTGTAAAATGTTCTGTACCTGTCAGTTATGGTGTTTTCGTTTGACGCAGTGTCAACATTGTATTGTACTTTGGATGCGCGGATTTTAAGTTGTCGTAAAATGATAAACAACCCAGGTGGCCCAGTTGAAGCATGCCTATAGAATGTTAACGTGGTTTTATAGTCGTGACACCCTTATAGCCCTTATTGAGTTTCAGGGGTGTGTGGTTACATTGCTAAAGTTATATTTTTAAATATTAACGGTTGATAATTAATTTTACATGATTTCTTTAAGATCATCTGTAGCTAATAATTGTAATGTTTTGCTTGTGATTTCGTATGCAAACTTATTTTACACCTTATGTTCTGTTGATTAAGTTGGAAAATCAAGTAGGCATTCTATGTTTTGTCTTTTCTTTTCCTTCTCTTCTATATTATATGTTCTCCTATTTTGGAGTCTTATAGAATAACTAGCTAATTATTTAATACTTATTAGTCTATTCTATCCCTTTGTATTCCTTGAAATCATTTTACTTAAGTTTAAGATATAAGAGATAGGATCTCATTGACATAAATAAATCGTTTCTGCACTTTATCAGAACATTCATTGGCGTTTTACAACTTTACCCGGAGCTGGTAACTAAAATCGCGAGATAAAATTACTTATTGAAGTATTGATATCATTCTAAGAACAATGTAAAATGAGAATAGATAACAATTATGCAGAAATACATCTCTCCTTATAAGACACTAGCTGCTCCCATGCGGCTTCATCCGCGTGAAATTATAAAAACTTTATTTCATTGTTTACCTACTTTTGTCAAATTATCAATTGCAAATGTCAAAATGATATGACATGATGACAAACCACGGCAATCTTGCTTCCTTGATGTTGGCAGCAACTTATGATCTCTTTCCCACATTAGGGTTTTTATCCAAAATATTTACCCTCTAAGTTTAATGGCGTGAAAATATATAGCCTAAAGCGTGACGTAAGTGTAGGGCTTTTTATTAAAAAAAATATTATTCACAAATATGCTGTGATTGCTGACATCTCAGTCAACAAAGAAGTGTGTGTTTACGCTTTATTATATTAGTATAGATTTTTTTAAAACCTTCAATCATTAAAAGGTATTAATATAGTGTTTGATAAAAAACCTAATTGAACCTTCTTGGATCAAGAGTGTTCAGTGCAAAATACAACCTCTTTGGCTGACAAGAAGTGTGAATGCAGCCAAAGAGGTTGCATACTGGCCACCGAGACTTTTACGTGGTTTGTAGTAAAACAAGAGAAGGAAAAGACGCGCCCAAGGAAAAAGATGTTATCGATATAGTTTTGTTAAATGATTGTGTAAATATAAAGAAAAATAAGATATAGTTTTGTTAAATGATTGTGTAAATATATAGAAAAATAAGAATTCATCAATGGTACTAGTTTATTGGCGTTATTAGTTGTTATTTGAGTTACAGTTAAAGAACATATCGAACTAAAACGTTCGCTATTAAACCCGACCACGACTAAGGGTTAACCATTTCATCAACAGGTCGGATAAAGCCTGGGTCGCAATTTTAAACTCTTAATAACGAATGGAAAGGCGAGAACGCGTCCCGTCACCGCCGACACTTGCATTAATGAGGCCTCGCAACACAAAAGGTAATATCAGCGCGATTCATTTAGCCTGCGGTTAGTTAGCGTGCACCGCTCGTTCATCTGAACACATCATAAAGCACAAACTGTCTGTATTATATGGAAATGTCAGTCGGTTTGTACGTAGTTTTAGATGTTAATTTTGTTTAGTACGCTTTTATGGTGGTGTAAATCTTAGAAGAGAAATTCTGTGTTATTGGGTTTGTCATCGGAAACAAGAAAGTTAGCATTATGTCCAAATAACATTATCTTATAAAATGTTTCATTTGTTATCTACTGAACACAGCATATGTAGAAACATTCGCTTTTGAACAGAATTAAGGAGTTACCAACTCTTTTTCTTCTTCGTTTTCTTTAATGCTGAAGATCGTGCTTGCCCTGGCGAGCCTTTACCAAGTCATCGACAGGTGCCTCCAGGCCGCGCTGTATTCGGCACATCTCATGGCAGTCGGGACGTTGAGTCTCAATACAACCTGAGCTAGGAATAGGAGTGAAGGACCTAAGGAGTCACCGATATTTCTCTCTAAAATATTTTAGTACTTACGCAGACATTGCTAGTCTAGAAGCTTAATTTATGTCTTTTTAGTAAATAAGTTAATTATACATTTGACCTAGTTTGGCGATTGTTTACTTGCGATATAATTAAACGTCACACTGTTAACGTAATGTGAAGAGACGTTAAAGGGATTAATATAAGGGGTAGGGGATGTGAAAATGCTATTAGCAATTCATATGGCTTTAACACCTCTGTTATCAGTGCATTAGTGTGTGTAAACGCAAGCACATTGGAAGTGTAGTCATGCCTTTATCCGTCGCCGTGCGGCTTTCAATTAATAGAATTTAAATATTAATAATACCGTTTTAATAATACCATTCCTAGTAATTGTTACGAATATTCTAAGACATGAAACGTAGGTTCATTATAACTTATTTTATTAATGAAATTTCTAGAATTTTCTTCTAATTACTCTATATGTGGTAATTGAAAAATACGCGGCAGGGTTAGAGTAATATGGGTGCTTAACTATGTATTAATTATCAAGAGTAAATAAACGTTTGAAACGAGAATTAATTGTATATTAACCATAAAGATTATTTACATTTCGTGGACCACAAGCATAAATCATTACTAAACGAATAAAAACTAAGCATGTTACAGTCACAGAGTTTCTTAAGTCTATGCAAAATTACCTGCCAGTTTTGAAGCTATTTCCTTGACAATGTGTGCGACGCGACTTGGGCACGACTCATTTAGCCTGCGGTCGGCTTACGCGCGTCGCCGCCTCGTAATATGAACGTGGGCCGCAGTTAATATGGCTTTAACACCTCGCACTGCGCGGTTTCCGATGCAACTACTTATACCCATCAATAGCCCTCGATATATGACGTCTACTCAATATGCACTTCGCCACAATTAAGCTATTTTATAAAAAAAAATCATTCATCATAATCCATATTAAGAAATTAATGGCTTGAATGGCGGAATATAGCTCATCTGTGATGTTTATGATTGTTTTTGCGGAGTTTACTTAACATTAGAACCATGTTTATTTACATAGAATATACGCTATACTTTTATGCTTTTTATGTTGTTGTCATATTAGGAAGCGAACGCAATAAAATATCTTTTCTTAAGCATGGCCCGTTAGTAATACGTTTAAAATACATCGACAATTCCAACTTCATTACATTACAACTAAAATTTGTTTGTCTAACTAGAAGCACAAGCATCGGTCATACAAAAAAGCCCGGTGAGTTAATGCAGGCAGATAGGGCAGAATGCATGGAAGGTGCTCACAGGCCGTGTCTCGCGGGCGGCTGTTGTCATCCGTGATGAACTTTATCGATCCCTGCCGAGGAGTAACGACACGCTCTCGCTGAGGAATCTTAAATCTGTAATCTCCACTTTTTGCATTCCCTCCCGCCTCGGCCGCCATAACGACACAATAAACGTATTTTATAAGCGCTCACACTTAACGTTTATATCGCCTTATAAGTAGATCGAGAAATAATAAAACTAAAGGAGAGCGAACATCAAGAAAGCAATAACATCATTATCATAGCGAGTCCGCCATCTCTTTCCGATAGGTCTCACCCCTCCCTCGGCCCCGCCCACGGCGTATCGCCTCTGTCACCTGTATATCTCGAAACATTACACATATGCAAAACTTTCGCGCTCGCATCTCCTGACACACACGCAGCCTCCGCGCACACTGGCGCCGGCCGCGCACCGCGCACCGCGGCTGCACCGCCGTGCCGCCTTTGTGTGGGTGCACAGCTCGGTATAAATCTGCAAGATAAAAACTGTGCTATATTGCGTCGCGAGCGTACTGCCCGGACGGGCTTTTCTTTTTGCCGAGATAGTCAGCCGTAGGCGTGCCTAGTGAGTTGTTTGCACCTCGCACAGTGGTCGATATTTCACAATGCCGTGTCATCGACACGACGTCTTCGCTGAAATATGGACGTCGCGCACCTTATCTGCGTGAATTGCAAATTTTTCTGCCACCATCTTTACTGTCTTGCTGGCTTATCCTAAATAAAATATGAAAAGGACTCTGAATTATATCATTGTACTAATTATTGTAATTACCCTATGAACCTTTTCCTATCAACTCCTGTAATATTTGAAAATCACTAGAAAATTTAGAACTCTCATTCAATTACTTAATTCAAGTCACGTAAGTCATTTGATGCATAACACTAGTAACAATTCGATCGTCAATTTTTCGTTCAGCTCTCGATTCTGAATGTGTTATGAGGCATTCGTGGCGCGGGATCAAAAGCAACAATTATGCACATTGTGTACGAAACAGTTAGCGCACTGCAATTACAGTGACTCGATTCAGACCATTGTTCAAATAGCTCGTGATATTTCAATAGAATTTTACACGGATCATATTTTCGATAGATATAAAAAGAGTGATTAAATATTATCGTTGGCGAACATAATTGCTCCATCCGTAACAGAAATGCAACCGACTGTAAAGTTTTGTTTCTAGTATTATAATATTCATCCATCCGTTGTTTATAATTCTGAACTAACAGATCAACTCGAATAGCAGTAATAACTGTTGCAGAAATAGACTAGTCCGCATCTTCACAGAATAAGTTGTACCAATTCTTTTACTTCGTTTTCCCTATTTACTTACTCCCACAACCTTTAGATCTAGTAAAGCTGCCAAAAAATGCGTTGGTTTCCAATTTTTCCCTTAGACGAAAAGCTATTAAGAAGACAAACACATTGTTGCTTTCATATTCTCCATTCCGTCGAGTATACCTGACTATAATCAGGTTCAAAATAATCTTCATAAATGGAAACTCGATTAAATTTTAAATTTAACGTAAGCTAACAAAAACTTAAAGGTTAAAATTATACCCGTATTAAATTACGTGTGATTAACTGAGCGTTAGATTAAATGTAATTTGATATCCGACAAGTTATTTTCATGTTTGTATTTATAATCATACAAAACATTTTCAAATGATACATTATACATACATTTGTGAGTTTGGGAACTTGTGTTAATGTTTTTGAACATAGTCTATACTTCTGTACTAATATAATAAACCGTAAACACACACTACTTCGTGGCGTAGGATGTCAGGAATCACAGCATATTTCTAAATAATTCTTTCTTTAATAAAAAGTCCTCCATTTACAACTCGCTTTAAGCTATATATTTTCACGCAATTAAAATTAGGGGGTAAATAAATTGGAAAAAGCTTCATGTGGGAAAGGGACAATATAATACAAGCAGCCAACATAAAGGAAGCAAGATTGCCATGGTACGGTAATTGGTATCCAATGTCAAAAGTCTTCGTTGTCATTTATGCATTTGAATTTTGACATTTTGTAAAGTTTTTATAATTACATGCGGATAAAGCCGTACCGGAAAAGCTAGTATTTAGTTACTACAGACTGGTGACACTGTTACTATCTACTGTACTGGAACATTCTACTGAGACCAATCGTTTCCACCATTTTAAGTAACCCTGGATATATATTGTAAAATATAGGACTGTGTATGACGTAAAAATACATCGAAACTAACAATAAAGTGGTTAAAATTCAAAACATAAAACGGGCCAAGAAAACAATTGTCTTCATAAAACTGGCAGCGGTTGTTTATTCAAAGTTTAATTACGATTGTAATAAACTTGGTACACTTATGTGTAATTTTATTCGGTGATTATAATGTTTTAGAGTAGAAACTGTAGCGCACATTGACGCAGCGATTACATCCGCTTACCGTTCCTGTAATTAAACATTTTAATAACTGTTGCTTAAGCTCGCATTCCATTGTTGATGTTTGAATTCAAACTGGCTTGTCGTAGCACTTTTAGATTTTGGTTTGGCTTTGTTGAAATAATTTCAGAAATTACAGTGCTTTAGGGTCGACTCAATAAATGACGTTCTATGCATTAATGTTTTAAGTGATGCATTTTAAAACCGTATTTAGGTCTTGAAACTTAGTTTCTTTTGTAATCTCAAAAGAATAGAAAACACAATGAAGCTGTACTAATTTTACACAAATATTTCAAGATATGACCGTAAATTGCGCGTGTGTAACCTACCTTTTAACCTTTATACCTTTTAACGAATTTTCACATTTAAAGAATGTAACCGTGGCCTTATACGCATTAACTGGGTTGGAATGCCAACTATGCGAAAATGTTAGGAGGCTTTCGAAATTTAAATGCTGTAGTGGAAGTGTACCTTAATAAAAATGAACCAGGCCCACGGCCGCGTGTCACGCTTAGTTTAAATGAGCACACGGTTGCACTAATTACTGCGCATTGCTTGACGACAATTTATTTCCCATTAGGCAAGGTACGCGGCGGCCTTCTGCGGATTTCGGTCGCCCACCTCGACTCAGTAATGATGATTATTTTAATTTCGCTAATAACACTTTAATTATAAACGCAGACGAGGCCGTTCGGATTTTGCCGTGCGATAATAAATATATTATTAAGCTTCATTGATGCCTTTGCTTGATAATTACATTTTTTGTTACGTCGCCTTTTTAATGGCCAATGTTTTTTACACGGCGCAATTAATTGTGGGAATTGAATCGAGGCACCTTTGAACATTGTTTGGAAGTGTACTTGATTGATAGCTTTATATGTAACGTGGTGTTTGACGGCACTCTTTTTGAATTATAAACAAAACTAAACAAAACTTTTTCACTTTATTTTAAGATAACGACGTAGAATAGACATAGACGAAGACTATTGAACAACCTAGTTGACCTTGGCTACTGATATTTGGTCCCTAGTAATTTCATTTAGAATATTTCAATTACTAAGTCGATTGTGCAATGAACAGGGTAGTTATTTGCTTTTAATATGCGGCATTCTTACAGGCTCGTCTTAACAATACCACCCTATCGTTAAGGGCGATTTACACGAGCCTTTTGACCGCTCGATTCCCCGCAAGATTGGCTTTGTCTAAGCGGAGTTTCAATTCGTCGTCCATTGTGGCACTTCGAGATGAGTGGATGTCGTTAGTGAGATTTCTCGCTGGTCAGATAAGACCTTAGTACAAAAGAGATCGGTGTAATCGTAGTGTGCGACCACATTTAGCGCCCTTGCCCTTTGTGTCCTCTACGGTCGTCATTTTTTATTTTCGTCATAAGATTTTTAGTTTCTGGTTTCTTAGATTGTAATAAATCTTCAGTATTTATTTTATTGGCGAATTTGAGATTAGAATTTTTAGTTGTATATTTCGTATTAACTTAAAAGAAAAGTTGTAAAAGCAAACAAATAGAATAAATGATTTGTAGTGGGTTTCCCGATTACTGTTATGTTTATTTCTATTGCAATCTCATCCATCAACTTTCCCTATCATGCTATATAAAACAATATTTTTAGAGGCAAAGGCATTTTAAGTGAAGATTTTTCAAGTTCATAATGTGTGGTCGTTTACATACCTCCAAGTAAAAGTTGGATGTATAATAACTTGGTCGTTAATCGTCGACTCGGTAACTTAATCGGGACATGTATGTATGTAATCGAATACGTTTCATCGGTAATTGTATCTAAATCGAGAGTATTAGTTGTGAGGCGAGTTCCATCGCGTCGAGGACAGACATTCATCGATACTGCGGAGACATATTCATTAGTGGCACGCACACACATGCAGCATAACGACACACAAACGACATGTATTATGTGTGTAAACGCTATCACTACAGATGTAAGAAGTAATGGAAGGGACATCTTTGTAATATTGAAAATGATAAGGTACTTATCGTTATTTTTAAATCACAGGAATTACCTAGGTATTTAAATTCATACATTTTAATGTAATTAAATATATATTAAAGTTGTCAATGCCCTGTTGAAGTCGATAACATCAAGAAACAAAAAAAATGCATGACTAAAGACGGCTCTAAAGTAGTCTTTACTACTCTGTTTTAATTTTTTTTCAAAATATATGATCTTTATAGTAATAGACATAGCTATTGGTATCAATTTTGTTTATTTTATTAGATTTGAAATAGGGTAAATTCGGAAGCCACATCTAGTCGTCGCCACGTGCTATCTCTTCAAACATCTCGGAATGTCATACTTGAAGCAAGTAATCAAGCAATATTCTTCTTAATCAACCCCACCCACTTCGGCGGGGGTCGATTCAACCAACAAAGGAATTGATTAACTAACTATGCCACGATATTACCCCGTCGTATTATTCCACTATAATAAAGAGGGCTCGGTAACCGTGGTGCTTAATGAGAGAAAACTCGATTAGAATTCGTATTAATCTTGTAATAAGTCGATAGGAGGAAAGTTGCTTGATTAGTCTGTCGTCTGTCGTCTGTGGAAACTTTCGATCTGATAATTTACAAGATTAACCTTTTATTTATGGTAAAATAAAATTGGAAAAGATACACTTAATAATACAAATAAAATACATCGAAAAATTTGATACTTTCTAAGTGGAAAATAAACAATTTTACTAATTAAAGCGTTTTCAATTTAGTCAAGTACATTATTATCGAAACAAATCTGTCATACCACGACTAAGTTTGTTGAATTAAATTATGTCTTGAATTGATTAGAAACATATATAACATCATGTTTTATACGGTTTAGCACATGTTTACTAGTTCAAATGTTATATTCAAGTGAGGTAGATTGATAAGTTTATTAGCGTGCCTGAAAACTTGGGACACAATTATAAGTTGTGTGTCGCGCGACAATAAGCATCTGGCGCGTCATAAAGCCAACCAAGTTCGTTAATTAACTTCAGTAGCGATACGAGGCAAGTTTAGACGCGCGTTAGCAGCGAACGCGCTAAGTAGTCTAACTTGGGCTTGTGTTAGACTGAAAGTTACGGTGTTATCTAAATGAGACCATCTTTCGTTATATAAGCTAACTTAATTAAGAACTAGCAGATGAGAGTGGGCGCCGACGGGCGGTTGGACGCCTTGTGGTATGTAGCTGCCGATCAAATTAAAAAAAAATGGCGCAAGTGTGACATTTGAACATATTGCAAAAAGAAGCTAAAAAATATGTATTTTGTTTTAGATTAATCAATTTAACAATAAAATTTTTGTTTTTTAAATTAATCATTTTTTTAAATATAATACTTTTCTATAATTTATACCAGCGTATTCTGTATAATCAAAAACTAACATGTTGACAGATAAGGTTGATAATATTTATCCCGCTACATACCACACCGTTGTGTCGGAGCCTGCTAAACTAAGTGCCGGTACTTATGTGTGCGTTGCTTGCGATGTGATATGGGAGCACACATTGACATGTAGTTTGTGTGCAATGGATTAGTCTTATAATAAAAGTTTTTGTAACAGATGTCAGATATTAAACAATGCTCTCCACATTAATAGTCGCGAGATGCGACCGAGGGAAATATATAAAAAGTTCCCAGATTAGTCTTTCGCAATAATTTCTTGTTGTTCGTCTTCAGTAATTTACTATAGTAGTTTGTTCTGGGAAGTTATTAGGATTGCGGTTTGTAAACAAACTATTTATGTTACTAATTACAGTTGTAAGATTTCTTTATAATTTAATTAAGTATACAAATAATATCAGGGAGAACTTTAGATCCGGGTTTAATTATAGCGTGTATAAATTTATATTTCTCAATGTAAATACATGAAACACTTCCTTGAAGTTAAAAGTTTCAAGTTAAGAAAAAAATTATCTAGTGCTACGGCGTAGCCCCGTAGCACGTAAGTAAATAAATCTGAGTAGAAATCCTTCAGAACGTGTATCTAGTTATTCCCTCCTCATAACATCGGCTAATTACTTATGTAAACGGTTCGCTTTCTCGGTTGTCCGAGACGGAACTAATTCCGATATCAAATATGACGAATGTTTGAATGTTTTCGTGTTTACGCGGTTCTATATCAAACATGTACATCATATTATAGTACTTGTATTAATATTGGGAGATTTAATTGCTTTTCTACTTGAATATTACAAAAAGTAATATGAAAAGTAATAATAATGCAATGGTTTCAGTGAAAGCTGTACGAAAATAATTTGAATGATTTCTTTACCATTTTGTTGGTTATAGTCCAAATTTAATATTGGATGGTGCTTTAGCCTGTTATATTTGTGTAAAAAAGATTATCACCAACGTATAATTTCACAAAATCAATTTCCCCTTTGCCGATTCATTAACGTAAATCACTTTCGATTCGAATATGATAATAGAATAATGTAATTACTATTTTTTCAAGTGTAATGATATTTAATTGCAGAAAGCGATGACTTGAAATAATAGAGGCAAGCGTTTGAGTTGCATCGCAGCTTAATGCAGTAGTTTCTCACCGCAAGTCGTTAGTATGACAGATGTCGTTAAAGGGTGTCACTTTGTCCGACAATTACACCCGAAACGTATAATTTACAAGGAATTACAGTAACATCAGACGATTTCTGACAAACCGTTGCGTGAATTTAAAATAATTGATCTACCATTTCTTTATTCTGCATTCAGATGACGTTCTAAGAAATTATTCATAAATATATTTGGTAGGGTTTAATCTTATATTTTTTCATTTCCATCTTTCAGTTATCTAAAGGCTTTAGAGGCCGATAATGCATTTGCCTTTCCTCTGGTGTTAGGATGTCCATGGATGTTAGATCAACTAAAATTACGCCATTGTTTACCTCCTTCTCATATAAAAAGACTAACAGGAAAATTGCCAAACTAGACTACTTTGTCTAATAGTTCTTTCTATGTTTATGTTTATTTCTACGCAAGTAAAATATCTCATAGTCAAATTAGTTTGTTAGTAATCTTACCCTTCGTTCCTACTGGTTTGAGCTAAGTATAATTAAAATCCCATTTAACAATGTAACACGATACACGCAATGCAGAAGCATTTAAATAACTACATGTCTCGATATTAAATAAAAAATCTGATAGTAGCAAATTAAAAAACCGTATTAACAAGGTATCTCGTCACCGATTTTGGGTGTCAGTCACTTTTTTCAATATACCGTCGTGGTCGCATCATAACCGGCGCGTCTTTTTACTCAGTTTTTACCCGAACATAATTAAAGGAGTGCTGGTTAGGTGTAAAAAAACCCAGCAAGCTAATGACATTTTAATTGTCTGAGTGATTACTGGGCGTCCACAGCGCGGCTCTGTCGCGTACTCTCATCCTGTTATTACGTATAATTGCATTACGCTTCGTTACGGAAGAAAAAAAAAGCGAATACGAGTACATTTAATTGACACGTAACTTTCTTTGTTCACGCCTAACACGTGACGTGTTCACATATTTGGCCATGCCGACCGCCGCAATTATAATTGACGGCTGGATTGAAGTATTAAAGACTTTGTAACCCATTTGTTATTCAAGTCAAGAACAAACTAAATGTCGTACTAAGTAATTGTACAATGCAATCAAATTATATGGAAACAATAGTTAATACTCTAGTCGTTTAAATTAACTTTTACAAATTAAGAATTGAAAAACTTATAAACAGTTGACTCAAGCATAAAAAAACAAAATAATATCTCACGTTTTGAATAAGAGGGACACCTCACGAGTCCATTGTGAGCAAAAAAGAAATTTAATCATGAGAAACAATAATGACTGCTAAGAAATTAGACTGAGTGTAAGTACGGGAGCCACGCAACTTAAACTTGATTGTTACTTTTGAATAACCTCGACCCGTCCGTCAAGTGTAAATATACTTTAAATTAATGACTTACAGTTCATTTTGTAATGGTTTACGTTGATGATTTCACTATTGTTAAGCCTGTATGACTATCAATTATGTCCATAGTGTATGAGAGTGTGCATTGTGATCGAACAGTAGCTTCCATTCGGTCACTCCGCCGATTGAAAATTAAAGAACCGATATAATTTGATGTGCGGCTAGTGATGTACCTTATTAATAAATAATCTGTCGGCAAAATATTGTGGAGATACCTAATGTTTTTTAGATTTAAAAGATAGATAAGTAAAAGTGATAAAAAGTCAACAAAAAAATAGTTAACTCCAATGTCGCGTATACTAAACAAAAATGACAAGGCTAATTACAGCTATTATTGAAATTGGATATAAAATTAGCGAACCTTACTGATTTTGACTATAAGAATGTTCATGTATGTCATTTAATATTCAATTTCTAATTTTTGTATTCATGTTCTTAAGCAAGTTTAATTTTTTAAATATTAATCAGAATATTTAAGATCACTTTTCTAAATAAAATAAAATCGATGTATCGAGAGTACTATCACATTCACATCACTATTGGAGCGGCATTAACACGTCACTCGTAGAGATGATAATAGCTCAGGAGCTGTGCCCCAGTTAATTGCTTTAATAACTTCCTGTGTCAAAATAACAAAAGAGCTATGCGGTATTAACAAAACGAATACTGACGGCGGTGTGGTATCTCTGTATGTTTGGAGTGTTTATAGTATTTTGAATATGCTTTATACTAAACTAGCTGTTCCCTTGCGGCTTCATCCGCGTGAAATTATAAAAAAATATATTTCATTGTTTACCTACATTTGTCAAATTATCATTTGCAAAAGTCAAAATGACATGACATGATGACAAACCATGGCAATCTTGCTTCCTTGATATTGGCAGCAACTTATGATCTCTTTCCCACTTTAGGGTTTTTATCCAAAATATTTACCCCCTAAGTTTAATGGCGTGAAAATATATAGCCTAAAGCGTGACGTGAGTGTAGGGCTTTTTATTAAAAAAAAAAATTATTCAAAAGTGTGTTGAAATTGCTGACATCTTAGGCAACAAATAAGTGTGTGTTTACGCTTTATTATATTAAGTATAGATTCAACAAATGTACGCAAGAAATCATTTGATCTACTTTAAAATTATCTTAGTTTAAAGTACTACGTACTTTACTCTTTACACTTCTATTTTACTCTTGCAAAAAGGGTAACAAACACTTGTGCTCTTTTTACTGTTAGAGGCCAAGGTCAGGGTAGAGCTGTCTAGTTAGACAGCAGCTCGACTCAGTTGAGTCGACACTTAATATGCTGATAATTGAAGTAAGGTAAATAATTGTTCTCTCAATAGTAAGATTTGGTGGTCTAGCCACTTGTACAAACTAAATTTCTACTGTATTATGCTGTGAAGGTACGCATAAATGTGTACTGACATGTAATAAAAATAAATTTTCGCGTTAAGTCATTAAACGAGCACGATTTCACCACATTGTCCTGATAACGGTTTCATCTATTTTGTAGTACTCAAGTGATTAGAAATACTTCTTATTGCATTGACGTAAACGTATTGACATTTAGAGCGGGCAGAGCGCATCATAAACAAGAGACTTAACGCGCACAGAGCCGCTCACCAACGGCTTAGAAATTACTTCGCCCGCTATAATTAGCAACATTATATGACATTCCGGTGCGACACTTTTATTATTACTTTTATAATCTCATTGTGGGCGATATTTTTTTTAAGACTACGTATTTATCTTTAAGCTTTGTATTTATTTTAAACAAATACATTTAACGCATACATTTTGACGAATAGGTAAGATTTTCTCTTAAAAGATATGTTTTTTTTTTGTTTTAAACATTTCTTTACCTTATAGAAGACAGTCGGCCGAATTATGAAACGATTCTTAAACAGATAGACATCTAAATTATATTTGGATTCTGAGTTTAACCGTGGCCTTATCTTTTAAGAAGCTGTTACGTATTGAATTGTCGTCTCACTAATCGGCAGAGTATCACCATTTTTAACCGTGTATTACTAGGTAAGAAGTGTTACACAATCATGTTCTCGCACTCCAGTAATTATTGTTTACTTGTGTTAAACAAACGCTACACATTAGTGCATAATTAAAGCTGCAAGGAAGAGTGCGTCAGTTACAACCGGCAATTGCAGAGGGTCGCCCGTCATGGCACGCTGCGTCGGCGCAGCAAATATAATTACAACATCCTTTAGCATATAGCGCCGATTTATATGACTGTAATGACGGCGACTAAAGATTTCTTCGTAAATTAAAAAAGCATCCATACAAAAGTTATAAGTAAAACATCCAAACATCAGAAAAGGTGTATCTTATTTAGTCTACAGAATCTCAGCATTATCTTCTCTAGTGATGTCAAAGTACTCAAGTTGTAAAGTCCTCTGATAGTTGTTGTCGTCGTACTGAAACTGTCTCTATAACTGCAACTCTATAAGTATATTTCAGAAAAGTCTTGCTTTGTAAAAAAAAAATGAAAACGTTTCACTGTTGTTAACAAAAACAGTTGTTTTTCACACTATATTAACCTTCACAAAGTTTTTAGTGCGCAGTTCTGTCCTCTGTTATATTTCTTTCATAACTCAACATTATTCCAATTCGAATTCAAATTCAAACGCAGACGCAATTCTAATCTACAAAGAGATTGAAAAACACGTGTGTACCGACCTTGTTCTACAAAGTTCATAAAAGCCCTTAATTACCTTTGTCTAGCTCCGCGTGTGCGAACACGTGGTGGCAATTACGTTTTAGAAAAATAAATGAATCAAATCATTGAAACAGTTTTAACACGGTGTAACTCGAAGAATATAAAACGGATTGTAAAATATTTTTTAACGATTTTATAAATGAAATTTGAACTCATATACGAGTACAGAACTAGCAATGTTTTGTAACGACTTCAAAAAAATCAGAAATCTCAAAAACGACTCCATCTTTTTAACTGTCTTGTTAATATGTCATTACATCTTACTAATATTGTAAATGCTAAAGCTTTGATGGATGGATGGATGTTTGTTAGATTTTTGTAGCCTAAACAGCTGAACATATCTCGATTAAATATGGCATAGATGTAAAGAATAGTCTAGAAGAACATTAAGGTTTATTTTATCCACGCGTACGGAGTCGCGAGCGAAAGATAGTTACGTACTATACGAGTTCGAAAGTATATTTGAAAACTAATATTTGGTTTTTAAAAGCAAGGATTGTTTGTAATTACAAGAATTCCGTCATTATTATAATTGTGTACATTCGTTACGTCGCGATGAAACGTGGACTGTGAAATTACAAGCAATGCCACGTTACGTACAATAAGTGCTAATTGCATGCGTATTACAACAAAACCGTCTACGGATGCTATCTACTTAAGTCCCATTATAACTTAACAGACACTTAACGCCAATTATATTGCGCAAATTATATTTTACTGCCAAACACCAAGTTTATAGACCATTATAACTCTTATTGCAATCCAATAAAGTCGATAATAGTCGCATTTAGAAATCATCGTTGGTAATTATTACTTTGTTAAGTATGCTAGAGAAAGGGGAAGGTTTCTTGATAAATTACAATAGAATTTAAATGTTCTGTACGATTGGGTAATGTATTTATAATTTGTTTGTTTTATTTTGTGATTTGCATTTTATTGTAGTTAATTGGTAACGTTTGTTTTCATGAATGATTTTAGGGTTCCTCAAGATTTAATATTAATCCTTACAGTAGTTCTTCTATTAAGCTGTTGCTTTGTAAAAAATAAATGAATTTCGAAAAAAAATGCGGGTTCTTTTTTTGCATATGCATATTTTCATTCGTAGTAATGCTAATTTGATTCATGAAATATTGTTTTTATCAATGTTTTAATAAATCATTCAAAGTATTACATTTCATACATTACTTTAGACACTATATTTTATGTCATAACTAGCTATCACCTGCGAATACGTCCGCGGGGAAATAAAAAAGTATCCTCTACATATATGCCAAATTTCATCAGGACATGTTCATGGCTACACATTCTAACAAACATCTATTCATCCATATAAATTTCGCATTTATGATTTTAGTAAAAAGTGTTTGATAAAAACGTCATTTTGTGTGTGAAAATTTATTGTACAGAACCATACTGTACAACATATACGCCAGTGCTTAACCTATTTTTTCCGCGACACGTGCTTGTCTTCATAAATTTGTAAAGAAGTTGTATAGTTTTATATTTGAAATTCGTTTAGTGGGAGGCCATTATAAGGTAAGTGTTCTGTTTTATAACATTATAAAGGATGTCATTAAAATTCACCTGGCGTAGAAAATTATCGATAGATTTGCATCTAAGGAATGGCTTTTGATGGTCTAAAACTATCAACTAACTTATGATATTAAACTGGAAAAGGTAGTTTTGATTATCTTTATTAATTCAGAGAAAAGACAACAAAAATAAATTAAACAAATCTGCAAAGACAAAATATTTGTATTCGTTTAGACTTGCAATATTTTATTTGAATAGGTACTCGTTAAGTATATATAAAACATAGGGATGTAAAAACAGCGAATACAATTAAATCTACACCTTGAATGTATCAAAACCGATTAATTGCAGACCATTGTCGATAAAAGTGAGAAAAGTATTTCTTTGTAGTCATATTATAATGAAAAAGACTGACAATATACAACAAACGTCCAAATCTCAATTAACGTTATAATATCCAAGGCAGCATGTAAATATAGTCGCAGACCGCAAGACAAATTTAGTAAATTATTCATTATTAACGACCGCTAACGAAGCAAAAGCAAGGAAAATAAGGCGTTTATTAAAACTCATGTACATTGAAGAGTCGTTCCACCTCCAGGAAGGTTTAATTGAAGCCTTACAACGACTACAAAACGGTTAATTGTAGCTCCAAGTGCGTATTGTGTACATGTACTAACCATGATGTAAAATTTTATGGAAGCGTCTTTATACGTTTTATTTTTTTGCAAAAAAACATTAACTGTTGATAGACAACCAACTTGACTATTAAATCGAATGCATTTGCAATAGTAATAAAAATGAAGAGCGGGATAAATAGTAAAGAAGAGCATGGAGTAAGAAATTACAGAGACGAGGTCATTAATGCCTGATAAGACCAAAAGCCAAACCTTTGCCTTGTAATCCATATTGTGCTGTGAAAAGTGCCATTTAAGATATAAGCATGTTTACTTTTTTGTTTGAAATACATAGATTTTTATGATTCTGTTTAACAAAAAAATATTTGGTCCTTCCAGTACTTTTATTCTTTGTGTTTATCGTTGTTCTTGATTTCTGCGAGTTCTTGCCCTCGAGCGAATTGTGAGACCACAAAGAGATACAATGCTTGTAAATGTAACCAATAAGTAAAAACTTATTCTAATAACGAAATCAACAAATATATCGGCATTTGCAATTTCTTTTTGCAAAAAATAGTCTTCACTTATTTTTATTAAACTATTAATTTAAAAAATCTAGTTAATTAAAAAAAAAGTTTATATTCGATCTCTTGTAGTGCGTTCTAATCGACGTTACGCGGTGTAATTTAACATGTTACGCGGCGAGCATTAATGCAGTCAGCACGGGGAAAAGAACGAGCAACAAGCCCCTATGCCAATGTTGCACCTCGTAACACTATATCGCGTAAAGTCTGTATGTATATTATATTATAATAAGATAGAGTTTATTAAAATTTTAACATACCATTTACTACATTTATAAATTACCAATACATACATTTTCCTATCGACATAATCATAGGTGGAGGTGATGATTGTACTCGGATAAATAAAATTAACATCCACAATATCTCTTTGTCGAGATGTTATACAATGTATTTTCATAATTAACTCCAGTAATTCTATTTTATCTGTATTCTGGAGAACCTAAAGCCGCTTAAGTACAGTAAATTGTATTGAGTTTTTTTAATTAGGGTTATTGTTGATGTGGTTTTATAAACCGACACGAGTGGCTATGTTCCCTTTGTTATGACTACAAAGAGATCGTTTTGCATAAAAACGAAAACATTTGGCTGGAAGAAATATCCACTTAAAGGCTAATTAGTTATTTTATACTTTGTTTGTTTTCATCTTCAGAGAGCTTACACTCTTGCAGAATAAATGACTACGACTCTATTATCTATCGTGGGTAAGCAGCGATTGATAAAATTTTACAAATAAACATTGACTAAGTTATAAACTATCGAAAAACAAGTTGATAGATGGCGGGATTCGAACCCAGTAATCGCAGATTACAAGTCCCCCTAGGCCATTGACGCTCTCACAACTTCATTATACACTGTATACTGAGGCTAAGTTTCTACAATAAAATTTAGTATTATAGTATAATAAATAATTATGATAGTAAATTGGAATCGCGTGTTTAGTAATGAAGATAGCAAACCAACCAAATCAAGTCAATGTTAAGGTAAAGAAATGCTGTCGTTGTTGTGCAGGGAAATAAATAGACAGGCCACTTGCGCCCTGTTATTAAACAAAATAAACATCACCCACATATCCCTATCTCACCCCGGATCGCGGAGGCGGTGACTTAATGACTGCTAATGAGTGTTTTTATTATTTAACAGTTGTAAAATAATTTCTTATACGGCGCCTCTTTATACCTAGATAAACATCGAAACGCGCTTCGCACCTCGATCTGATAATCGAATTAATGCTCTCGTACCATTTCACGCTGTTTTATTGCTTTCCGTGTGCTTAATACTGAGGGGGTTTTGACTTGTAATTTCGGGTTATCAGCGCATTCGATTGAATTGATCTGGATGTTTTTTTGAGCAATTGTTGTGGTCGAGCCGCGGATCGCGCAGACGTTATTTACGCGAAATTGGACGTGAGTTACGCGCGAGCTGTACGGATCCCAAAAAATATGTTTATCTTGAAGTTATTTCATGTTTTATGTACAAAACAGATATCTTGACCTGTTTCAAGTTGCAACATTAAGTAAGACTGAATCCAATAGGAAAAAACGACGTTTTGCTTGTTTTTCGCTGTCAACATAATATTTGCTGTGAACATAATACAGATTACGAAAATAAAATATAACGAATTCAGTTTAAACTATTACAAGCAACATCGATTTCGGAATGATCTTGGTCCTAAAAAAACACAATCCTAATGTCAGACAGTTAAAAACAGACAATGCAACGACAAAACACCCTGTAGATGCCGAAAAGAAACAATAGGACTAGTCGGTCGGGCGATCTTTGACGCTGATAACACGCCCTGCTCCCAAATAACGCGAGTATTAAGCAAAACGCATCGTATTAATTCACACTGTTTATCTTGTGCCGTAACGACCCTCCAATGTTGATGTTTCTTAATAACATGTAATTTTCGTTCCTTGATTTCCGACTCGTATTCGACATCGTCTAATTCCATACTCAATTCGAAGTTCTTTGAATTTTTATGAGGTCAAGGTGTAAAAAGTGTTTCCGATAAACATCTAAACCCTGTTTATGGCACCGAGAGCCGACAATTAATTCTAAATCATTCTGAATTTGAAAATATAAGTTTAATATTTTACCACATTCATGATAAAAAGTGTGTTCCGTTTATCCGGTACGGATACGTGAAGTAACTCCGCTTCGATCCGAGCTATCAACGAGAGTAATTTGTATCCGGCGCGCAGATGAAATAACATTCGGACGATGTCGGTAGTGATTAGTACAGTATTAAGAAAACACGAAAACTCTCAACTGATAGATTCCAAATAAAAATGACAGATATAAGGCGTCGAAAGCGAGCGCACGCGCACGCTACTTGCCGAATTCTAAATTTAAATAGTATTTACACTGGGCTATCGGGAGCGCGTAATTAATACAATCTTTGTTAGAGGGTAATTTGCCAGAGCTAATGCCGGTCTGTGTAATCTTCAAAGGGGATTTAGAAACACGCGTTCTATTCTATTTTGGTCGTGTTCTGAAACAGAGAAATATTTACAATCTCTCTGGAACACTTCGGCGCATCCGACGGTCGTTATGCGCGAACGCATCGATTCTGAGTCAGTCGCGGCATCCGATTGGTACCGCGTGAGATGAACACGCGTTCATTAGCTTTGATGGCTCGTTTGTTCCATATCTTTTATATTGAACATAATTTTTTAATGTTAATGTGTTTCACTTAATACTGAGTGTAATAATATTGTGTTCGGTATTTCAAGGCTTAAAACCCAAACCGCAAATGCCAATTTGAGTTCAGAAGAAAAATAACACAAATTGGTTGTTGTCGACGAGACTTAAAATATAATACATTAATATGTTACGAGTGCGATTTTATTTAATTTGTTTCAATACGATTTCTTGAATATCTAGAACAATAGTCACTATAATATAAAAGTATTATGTTAGTAGATATTACATGAGTACTTATTTTGTACTAGGTGTTCCCTTGCGGCCTCATCCGCATGAAATTATAAAAAGTATAATATTTTGTTGTTTACATTAGTCAAATTATCAATTGCAAATGTCAAAATGACATGACATGATAGCAAACCATGGCAACCTTGCTTCCTTGATGTTGGCAGCAACTTATGGTCTATCTCCCACATTAGGGTTTTTATCCAAAATATTTACCCCCTAAGTTTAATGGCGTGCAAATATATAGCCTAAAGCGTGACGTAAGTGTAGGGCTTTTTATTAAAAAAATAATAATTCAAAAATATGCTGTAATTGCTGACATCTTAGGCAACAAAGAAGTGTGTGTTTACGCTTTATTATATTAAGTATAGATATAGATAATGTCTCACGAAAGTTTTAATAAGTTAAGCACTTATTTCATTCTTTACGGTTGTTAATTTTGATCTTCCGAAAATCTCAAATGTGACCACAAATCCTATTGGCTATAGAAAAATAAAAAGCAGTCTGTAATTATTGTTCTTAATGATTTTTGGTTGAAAAGATTCCAATGTTAAATACAATCTAAATCAGATTTATGATACAAGAACAATCCGGCGAGCACGTAACACTGACGCAAACGGCAACAGAGACAAATTAGATCCAAACCTCGTGAGTATCGTTTATAAAAATTCTAACGATGTTCTAGTTTAAATACTCCCGTGTCATTTCCATCGCTGCCCACGCAAGAAGTAATTAAAAACGAAAATAAACAGAGCGCCTCCAATCGTAAAAGAATATCTACGTCAGCTATAAATGAGTGCAGATGAACGTAGAAGCAATAAAACTGATTCAAGTCACAGAAATAAATCTTATGAGTATTCGAAAGCACCTTAGGTGAGAAGATTCGGGCGTTTATTGTAATACTTTTGTTAGTAGTCGTGATGACGCGCTCCGATCGGACCGGAATGCCATCAAATGAAATATTTTAACTGCTAACGCCACGTGTTGTTAAATTATTGCGAAACTATTATGAAAAACATATTAAAATGGCGCTATAAAGTTTTTGGGCACTCGTCATAAATAAAGTTTAATCGATGAAGAAATAGATTTGTTTATAGTTAGTGATTCAGGAAATCTCTTCTTGTCTCTTTTACTACTCTATCGGTCGAATTAGTGGTTTGAGAGATATCTTCAAGTGATTCTTTGCAGAAGACACAATTATATTATAGTATCTAAGCAACTATTAAGTCATCCTTCACCATATCACTATTTCCAAAGAGTTGCAATAAAAATTGGTCCAGATTCCAAATCGAAAATAAGACGTTTTTTGGTCGTCTGCCAAGTTCATTATGAGCGTTCATGAAATTTCACATTTGAATTATTTTACTGTCTGACTTATGGCCGTTACTTAAATATTTGGTAAACAGGAAAAATATAGCTCTGATCGATCAAATTTAATGCGTTGCGCTGAAATAGCATCTATAAGTGGATCGTGGCGTTATTGTATTAGAAAACATTTTAACAGCTCTGTACTAGAATTTAGAAACGCGAATAAAATTTGATGATGCAATTATGACTTTTTAAGTTAAAGAAAATTGTTGTTTTGTTCAATCCGGTACAGATTATTGAATTTCAATTACGTTTTCACAACAATTCTTTAAGCAATAGTAAAAGATTGCAAAAACCTTAACATAACATACAACAATAAATTTGTCAAAAAGAAGCATAATTCAAAGTTTAGAAAGAGAATTCAATCGACCAGAACAAGAATGAAACATCAACAGATCAGTTAACGATAATAATCTCTGAAGTTTCTTGGAATGATTGCCTCGCAAGCTCGCAACGAAGATTCATCAGGTGAAATGTATCAATCACTGATATTTTAATAACAAAAAACCGACACGGAATGTAAACCCACTCCAGCATCGGTCGGCGGTCGTCAAAATAATTGTAATTGCCTAACAAAGCAAATGGACTTTGCATAATTTCAGACAGCAAGATGCCATCCAACAATAGAACGGAGTGTTATGAATCATATACGAATGATCCGAGCGCCAGTCGAAGATTATCGAACTAGAGCACTAACGCTTGCGGGATGCATTAAAACACACGTGAAACTAATTTACGCCGCTAAATCTCATCCTCGACGTAGCTCATATTAACAAAGTATAGTAATTGATGCATCAAGCGATATGACATTTGTCGCTAATAAGTCTTGAGACATTAAAATATCTCCCGCACCGTTTTCCACGACACAAAACGGAACGGCGAAAACTACCGTGAGTTCTAACGGGAGCTCCTTATTTATAGTGTGCCATCTATCAGTTCCTAACCGTTCCAAATTCAAATTCAAACCGTGTTCTAATTGGATTGTATTTTTGTTTAAAGTGCTTCTAATAAGCTGGTTGGAATCACACACATTGTTACAGCCGTAACAAACACATCGGCGCGTGTTTACTGGTTCGCAATTAGAGCATCCATTGATATATCGGTGCGGATCAGCGGCTGGCCGGTGTGTGAGTGAGTTCGATTGAGAAGTAACACGAGGTCTGGATCTGGAACTGATTAGCGGCCGTGCATGTGTTGCTCGGCCCGTAGTTATGAATAGAATCGTATGTGTTGTTGCGCATTAAGTATGCTTTGGATTTTATTATTTAATGATTCATCTTAGGGATATAGAAATAGTCAGGAATGCTTGCTTCGTTCGCGTCGAAAAGCCAGTAATAATAGAATATTGGCGCATCTGCCCCACTGTATAAGTTTTAATGTTATTACTCCTCGGTCGTATGATATTTCGTTCCAGGTTTATTTTAAGAGTGTTTTATGTTTTTAATTGCGATCCACGGATTATTTTTCTGTCGCGATCTAAAATCTTTTACAGCTGTTTTTTATACGTCCACCTGACCGACGACAGAATTAAGGTTATTTATGAAATATGCTGAACTAAATTATAAGCTTTGCGTAATAAATTGCCATTTTGTTTTGATACTTTTTCATTGTCGCCATCATTTGATGCGAAGGTAATAAAATACATGATTTAATGACCGCATATTACTAATCTCATTTTTTCAGTTGTAGCTATTAATATTAAAGAACATTTTAAAATATTCATAATGGGAATTAGTTATATTTCATACTATTCCTTGTAGATCCCTTGTCGTCCTCCTCGTCCTCTCTACTAGGAACTGAAGTTGAAATCGTTCCAGTAAAAATTATGTAAATTGCTTGAATATAACAATTACACATTTGTAAGTATAATTTGAATACCAAATGAAGAATGAAACGCCGCAATGGAATTAATAAATCAAACACGCACACATTCGCAAAGTTTAATTCGAATCTTAACATTAACCCACACGAACGCCTGCGTTCACGGAACCGCGAGATATTTAATCTAATAATGGACGGCCCTGATTGCCTTTCTTATGCTTTCTTTTATATTTATAATTCATATTTAATGATCGACATTAATGGCACTGCTTCGGGCCGCGCAGATGTAGCGACCACTTTACTGAGACCTCTCATTTTTCTATCAATTTCCCAATTAAGTGAACTCCGCGATCCCAAATGGGGGGTTATAGAAACTGGTTCTTCGTACACGTTAATTTCAAATTTAGGCGCCTTTCGTGTTAGTGTTACGAAACGCTGACTATTGTATAGTTAAGCGCTGTAAAGTGCACAATGATTGTGTAAATGAGTAGACCGGCCCAGACACGATGAAATGTTGTTTACATCGTAGTGTTCCTATAAATTGGATTATAGATTACGTCCGCGGCCGCATTGAAGCAGTAAACTTGAACTAAATAATTAATTTTATAGTATCAATTAAATGCCTTACTGTGAGAAGTCTTACAAATTGTTGATAAAAAAACAACGAATTCCAAATGCATAATTGAATACCAGTAGTTTTCAAGATATGACAAACTGCAAAGCCAGTACACGATAAAGCCTTCAAGCAATAGATGTAACGAAGTTTTATTTGGTAATGACATAATCAACCTCTTGAACAAAATATAGCTATAATATGATTGTCTATTCCATATTTGAAATAACAGAGTATTAAATAATCCAACAGCACGTCTGCTTCATCAGTCATTTATAATAATCAATAGCAGTAGGTACCCAGTCTCATATTATAAATGACGTCTAACAAACAAGACGTTCCAAAGGTCGTGATCATTGTAATAATTAAAACTTCAATTAATAATTTATGTTCGTAATAATAAAAAATAGTAGCACCGTAATTATAATTTACCAAAGTCATATACATATATCAATGTTTTTTTTATGATTCTGTTCTATTAGTACGTATACTCTTGTTTGGCGTGGAAATTCATTGCTATTGGGAATATAATGAAGCGAAAAGACGAGTGGCTTATGGGAATCAGTAGACTCTATTTATCTCTCAGGGTTGCAAGTGTGGCGATGTTTTGAAAATATTTTATTTTATTGCTATGTTACTTAGCTATATTTCAGTACGCAAAACATTGAAACATTGCGTTCATAATGGTCGAAATAGAAGCAAGCTATTGTCCAAGTCATTTGCTACGCTTTAATCGGGACCTCTTAGAGGCAGAAAATTATATCAGATTCCGTCACACTTTAGGCAATTTCGTTGACTCCTTAATGAGTTACAATAACGCAATGAAGCCAGCACTTACTATTATGAGTACACGGGTCATTATGGCCCTTGGCGTTTATAAACGTAATTACGATACGAAGTGGATATGTTTTTGTGACAAAAATTATTACAAATTGCTTTGAGGTTATTACAAACACGGATACAGAATAGAATCATTGCGCACCATAGCGAACACTAAAGGAATAATTACATTAATTACACCGGCATGATGTAAACGCACACTTATGTGTAATTATAATGTCTGCTTAATAAAATCTTGTGTAAAAACAAGGATAAAGTTACTCGTGTGTGTAAAAACTCTTTTGTTGAACATTCGTTTCCTTGAAGTGTTAAAATTATAATTAATGGACATAATAAATGTGTAGAGATAAGATTTGCATTAATTACTGTATTATTTGTGTACACTGTTTTATGTTAATTTCTGACTGCTGCGTTATTTATAGCACTTACGTCTTTAACTTAATTGGCGTAGGCAGAGATACAAGTTACTACATATCTATTTTGTTTTTACATATTGCTCTTAATTAGTATATTTCCTTTTTATTAGTAAAAATTCTTATTTAAATTAACTAAATACCATGGCATTTGTTATATTTATTCAACTGAAATGAAGGAATCTTAATCAATGCAGACGGGAAGGAATGTGCGATTAATTAAGTCAAACTAAGCATTGAGAACAAAATCTTAACATAAAGCAACAAAACGGAATAAATAGCTATCGCTTTATCATTCATATTTCCAACAAGATAGACGTTTAGTACAATTCATTAGCGTGGACAGGGGTTCTCAAACTGCGGACCGTGATATGAAATTAATCTATGGAAAAACAGTTATTTAAATGTTAGTAGCAAAATAATTCTCGTGTTATTACTCCTACATGTTTAATTTTGCAACTACAAACTGTTTAAATTTTTTTTATTTAATCTATGCGAAATAGAGGAATGTTAATAAAAATAATCTGTATGATAAAAAATACTAACCAATACCCCAAAAGAGTAAAATAAAGTGTATGGATATGTTAAATTTGAAGCGAATATTTTTTTTCGCACTGTGACATTTATGTAAAAACGATTGAGGACTCCTGAAGTATGCGAGACAAGCACTAGCGCACGTCTTTCCGATAACTCTCCATCTGTTGTAATTTATTAATTTCGCCATCTTTGTTTGTTCCCTTGTGATCAATGCAACGCTCTCCCCCAAACGTTCACCGTGATAAGACTTTTGTTTCCGTGATTGCTCTTTGTTAATCATACTTTGTTAATTAAGGAAAACATCACGAACAAATTGCTGCGTTTGATAAGAAATAAGTTATGAGTAGATTGTTGTATATTTATGTTTTTGATATTGTTAATTGTTTTTTTCGTTAATTCGTGTTTGAGAGAGTCAATTATTTATATCATTAACTTTATAATATCGACATAGCGCAAACAAATGAAGCTATATTCTTGTGATTATAGCTTCATTTGTTTACGCCTTGTGGCTACCAAAACCGTCAATATAGAATTTAGAAGCTTTGTCATTCGATCACTCAACACCTAGACAGTGCTAAAAATGTTGCTGAAGCTTCAAAATTCCTTTTCATATTAAGGAACTACGTCAAAACAGCTATTCTTCAATTTCTGTATAGTGGCGTTATGCCAACAGTGTGTGCATTACAATTCATCGACTCGACTGCATCGACTGCACTACACCAATCACGGAAATAAAGTTGAACGCGAGCCCCTAATGAATTCTCGTTCGATCCAGCACAAGGATCTTAGCACAATGCACTATCCGAATCCTAGCCGTCGGGCTATTCTCCTATCAATCTAGCGGATGATAGGGCGCTATCGCGCGCCGCGGACCACGAGATGCATAATGCTCGCTTCAGATAGCTGTCTCGGGCACGAAGCCTCCGAGCTTCGCAATTTATTGTTTCACGATCTCAGGCCGGCTCATTATTAAAACGGTTTGATACGTTCAGAGGTGTTGCTGACGCCCGCGGCGGCCCCGGCCAATTACTCCACTAGAGCCGTGCCGTGCCCTGTTGTACTTGTTTGTCTTTAAACAACGCCCCGTTTGACTTTATTCAACCTTTGTATTTCTTTTGTTTGGAATGTCATAAGCAATTTTTTTTTTATCAAAAGCTATAACACGGCCATGAAATTATCAAATGTTCATTAGTAATCAATAACATTGACATAACAATAGAATTGAATAAAAGTAGAACATAATTTCAATTACAAAATCCAATCCCAACATTGTCACAATGTAGAAACAAATTATTTTAACCTAATAAACAATAATCGAATAGCAGGTCAATTCAAATGCTGTATAAATCCATTAGCAGCACAAAACGACGCCGATTAAACGTCGAACTAAAACAATTTCCTTCAACTTCAACAAACAAAATCGATTGGGCTTAATTGTAGCCTGATCAATAACTAATTGTGTTCACCGCACGTATGCGGCGATAAAGAATAATTACTGGCTACCGGCCAAATAAATCGATCCACATCAAAACGCAAGGTTAATCCATCATTTAGATATTACGCCGCGATTGAAGCTTACCGTTTTTAATTTCCAAAATAACGGCCGCAACTCGGTCGCGCGTCTAACACGTATACATAATTACTGTGTCGTAAATCGTCGAACGTGAGTATTAGGGGTCGCGCCGAAGCCTACATTACGACACGACCTGTCGTGTTATTTCTGTAATCATTTTCATTTCGTAAAACGCGACATTAATTAAAATTTAGTTTCAGACCATTAGTCGCCTTCGCGTTTCTTTTCCCCGACTTATAATTATAGAGCAAGCGCGCTCGGCTAAATGGGTATTGTAATGACAAATAACATTGTATAGCAGTTAGCCATGAATTTCATATTCAAATCAGTGCAACTAATAGGTGCTAGGTGTGTGTTTAAATGGAGAATTCAGTTTGTGCATGTGCATACGTTAATAACTCGCGATTTGGAGTAAAGAGAGGCGACAGTGCGCAAGCGCATAGCGGAGCTCATTAGCGACAGCTACACAAATCCATTACCGTGTGATTAGAAATCGAGAGCCGAAACTGAAAACTGGTTTAGGTCAGTTTAGACTCGTGACTTGTGAGATTTTACCGGTAATAAGGCTGTGTATACACCGCTCGCCGAGTTATTAATTAACAGGTCGACAGCAAACAGAGAGTGGCTACCGGACTGCGCTCGGCACACAAACTTATTTACTCAACGAGACTTCGTCGGAGCACCGCGCCGTGTAGAATCTCATTACCGCGCTTCTGAGAAAATTGGAAGTGAGAAATGAACTTAAAAAGATAATACTAGAATGCCTATGTTGTGAGGTTTTTGTTCAGTTATTATCACTCGACTCAAAGTGTACGATATTAGGCGTTCTCGGAACGGCGTTAAGAAAGGAAACGGACACGCTGTGATCGTGTGAAAAAGTTAAGAAACATGTGAAAAATAAATAAATCCTAACAATAAACAGGATCGTACTTTGTTCCTTAATTTCGGTATTGTAACATTCTCCTCTTCCACTCTCTGCACTAAGAAGATAATTGAAGTTTTTTTCAAGCATTGCTCCAAATTATTTGAGAATGTTACTCAAGTTGACACACTTTATAATACCCCAAATCTCAACGTCGCGGAGTCATGCACTGACTCCAATTATGCCGGCTCTTTGTCCAATTAAAAACAATATTTATGTCATAAGACATTTTATAATGAATCTTGTTGTGAATAATTGCTCTTGCTATTTGAACAAACAAACATAACGGTGAAGCATACTTTTACATGAACCTTTTGCAGCGCGCCGTAGTTACCAGACAAAAGGTCAAAGTTTACTGTTCGAACTCGTTAAAGCTAAACAATGTAGGTTATTCATTCAAAATTTAAACATTGACGTTCTCTCAGATTTAATTCAAAGACGTTTCTTATAATATAATTAATTGTTATGAACTAAACTTGTTATACAATATGCAAAATAAATAATAGTTTTCAAGTAAGTTAAATATTTTTTCTAAACAAAATTTCTGTAGGGTTTGGTTAGATAAGGTCTAATTGATAAAACAAGAAGTACGTAAGATATAAGAAGTTATAACACTTTTTTCTGATGTAAAAAATTTTTAGGACCAAGATTTTCTTGTTAATATAAACAAATGAGAATGGCCAAGGTAATAAAACAAGCTCATTTGTTAGTATTTATTGTTTATTTTGTGTATACGTACTCGTCCAAACGGCGCGACGCCGGAGCAGAGATTTCGAATTCGGTAAAAATTCTCGCGGCTCACTTATTGACAACACAAACATTTGCTCGCAACCGAGCGAGTCGCCGAGTTTGCTTCTCACTCGTCATGCGTCTTGTTTACACACTTTTCTGACAAAGGAATATCACGGTATCGACACACGTCGATTAAAGCAAGGCACTGTGGTCGTGTATTCGATGCGTTTGTTCGTAAGTTCGTTCGTAGTGCGCAGGGCGGGCGGCGAGGCGTGCGCGAGCGCCGAACACCGATCGGTATTGGCGTGAGACGCCATCCCAATAGTCCGCGTGAACTTAGTGTTTGGGTTATTGTAGGCGTCTTTTATGTAAACGGATGATACAGTTTCCTTAGAAGTTGCTGAACGCCAGCAACAAAGTAGCGGCCAATGTCTGAGTGGCAAACATCGGAAATGTCGTTTATTTTGCTTGTCTTCGGTATGTTTCTTAGCTTGTTGAAGAAATTAGGAATGGTTAGGATTGTCCAATATGTTGCACGCTACCGCCATTCTCAAGGTGATTTTTACAAATACTGTGGTTGCAGGAATTGTCAATGTCAATAGAAAAGTGTGTACCCGACTCTTACATATTTTTATTTAAAGTCACATACGAATCTAATGTATCAAATCAAGCCACAACTTTTTAATGCCTACCAGGTATGATTAACACAATGGTATCGAAATCAATGCTTGCATCAAAATGTTATGACATTTTCTTGCTTTTACAAATATCAATAAAATTGACAATACAAAACATGTAAAATAAATAAATTCGAAACAGATGAATCTGTTCCAATTTTTTAAATTCAAACGTGAAAAGTTATAATGAGATTGGATTCTATTTCGGACAACACTTAGGACAAGAATACACGGTACGGGAATATTGGCCTGCTTATTGCCGGCCGACCTTGCGCGTTTAATTGAAAGTGTTGACACAAAACATTGATTTATACATTTCGTAAAACTCGATACGAACGCAGTAAAATTAAACACGTTCATGCCCACTAATCGAGAACGCGCTTCTTCAATTCCTTTAACAATAATAAATTAAGGAAAGGTGTAAAATTATTTTATTGTAATTGTAAACGAGTGATATGTTGGTTTTGAATTATGAGACTGTAACCAAGTGGTTTAAGAGTTAAGAGTACTATTATGATAGGCTCGGGTTCGAGACTTAATAAAATACTAGCTTTTAGACTCCGTCCGCGTAAAGACTAAAAACTAAAGTAAAAGTCTGTATTCTACATCTATGCCTCATTTCATCGAGATCCGTTCAGCAGTTTAGACTACAAACTCTTACAACCATCCATCCATTAGTAAGTTTTATATCTATTTACAAAACACATTTAATGAATACTTTACTCTAGAGGTTGTCTCTATTCTTTCCTTTAGTCCGTTTTCATGAGTTCATACGCTGATTTGACTGCAACTACATTTTCATAGTAAATATCAAGAACGCACGCGTAATGCGATAAGTCATAGGAACATAAATAATTCCTGGTATATCTTCAATAAATATTAATTAGTACATGCTTCAATAAAACTCTTGCTCGTAATTAACCTAATTACAAGCAATGACACCGGGTCGCCGACATTAATTGCGTCAATTCTTGCATCGCCAAATCTGACTCGGCTATCAAATTGTTTAAGTGACTAATGGAATCTTTTACTGACTAATTTGCGTCATTGAAAAATGTTGATTTATTAATTTTAATAGAAAAAAGTATTTTATCAAATTCAAGTAAGGTATTTGCAACAATTATTGCCATGATACCCACACTTGAACTTCGCTCCATAATCTAACTGACGTTAAGATAGTGTTTTCCCATTATCGGAAAACATTACATTTCAATACCCTTTCTCTTATTCTTAACTAGCTTTCGCCCGCGACTCCGTCCGCGTGGAATTAAAAAAAAAACTATGTCTTCCAGACTATCCTCCACGTCTATACCAAATTTAATCGATCCGTTTACACGTTTAGGCTACAAACTCTAACAAACATCCATCCATCCATCGCTGTCGAACGGAATATATAGTATCCTATGTCCGTCTCCTGGCTCTAAGCTACCTCCTCACCAATTTTCAGCCATATCAGTAAAGCCATTCTTGAGTTATAAATAGTGTTACTAACACGACTTTCTTTTATATATATAGATGCTAGTCATAAACTAATCATATATCAAAGCGTTTCTAAAATCACGCAATTTCTAAACATTTCATTCAAACACAAAACAATAAGTTTAAATTTCTACTCAACGTTGTTTATTGTCATTTGTTCCTAGTAACAGACAGTTACGTTCAGTTTATGCCCTTTACTATACAAATAAGCGTAATAGCGAGACAAAGAGAGTAAATTGTGATTTAGTGTGGGTCAATTAGGGTTTTAATCACGACAATAGTGTGCGATATAATGTGTTAAGTATAGACGCGCGCGTACCAGCATAAGACTTAAGAAAACTACAGACCCGACTAAACGTATAATTAGGATTTAATTTTGAAAAAGACGTATTCGGACTTTTATTTTACCTTTCGTACTAGCAATTCATACGTTCATTTTTAGAAATTTGACTAACTCAATTCTAGAGAGCTTTAAGCTCTGTCTCTTTTTATACGATTAGGTTAATAGAAGACTAATAGAATGAAACATTAATACATAGATGTAGTTAAGAAAATATTTGATTATTTTCTATTGTACTATAACTAAAACATTTTTATTCGACCATGTTTCATGTCTAAAACATTATTAATGCTTCATTACCATTTTATTATGTACGTAGCTTTCGAAATGCGGGCATCGGCTATCTAATTGTTGTGAATTAATTGTTACATCCATTTAAAAACCACGAGCGACATCTATTGTGCTTCTCACAATTGTCGCCTGAACTTATCGAAACTGATTGGAACAATAATGTATCTCATTGGAGCCATAGGCGGACTTAATTGTCATCAACCCACATACCTATGTTGCAACTCTAAAAACATACGGTAGATAAATATAAATTTTGAGTACTGACTTACTATGACTTTAAGAATTCCTATCGAAGCAATGACAGCGTTTTGAACGTATTGGCATCCAGCAGTTCAATTTTATCCGTATCAAAGGATCAAAAAGAAAACTGACGGAGTTGCGATTAAAATTACGTCATCATCTTTTTACGTAATAGTGAATTTGAAACCAAATTATTCACATATTAAATTTGTAAATAACGGTCCGCGGACTGAAACATTAATCCTGCTCAAACGAAATATTTCCGCGTCATTATTTCGCAGGCACCTTATTAAAATAACGTGTTGTTTAGTATTATTCGTGTTCAGAAATAGAAAATACAAATGAATCTGCGTAATCGACATCAAAAGAGCTTACTTTTTCTCCAACTATTAACGTGTGTTAAGGCGAATAACTCATAAATAAGATTACAGAGGTCGTACGTCCTCATTTCGTGTCGCATTTAGCAATCGTTACATTTTTCAAGGCCCATTTATCATTAAAACGTTAACAACGGCCTCGGTTAGCACCAGTATTACGGAAAATAACTATTTTTCATTAAATAAAATTAATAACGAAAAAAAATCTCATCCTCAATGACGTCTTAATGTGACACGAAGGCGTCTTCTAACTAAATTTAATAGAATCAAACTAATAAAAAATCAGAAATAACTATCAACCGAGATGTCTTTAGTCAGGTGTTAAAAAATAATTTATTTTTAATTGCATCTTATTTTACATTTACAGAAAATTAATTTAGAATAGATAACCTATTTCTGTATGTGATGCATTAATTCAGATTTTCGATTTCACACACAAGAGCGCCTGCGTCACGTCTCGAAATCAACGCGTGTAGTGTGGAAACGCGAAATAAAAGCAATTCTTTCTAATTAACTCCCGTCTGAGATTAAGCCGAGTGGCCTGAAATAGACGCGCCGACGAACACGGACTGATTTACGCACGGCGACTGTTCCTGAGCGTATCTGAATAATTAACGTTCGGTATTTATTTGATTGTTTTGATTCGTACGGCTTAGTGTGACGCGGCGCACTCGCGGAATGCCCGATCGCTTCGGCATTCGAACTTAACCGTTTCCGAACGTGATTTTATTTGAATTTTGTTTCTGTTTCATTTTTTTTTTACTTAAACCGATTAATAAAGCTCGAGCGACGACTGTTTTTAAGATTTCTTTGTTGATATACGAATTATCTATAGTTATGAGTTCAATAAAAATATTGCCCTCTTTTAAATTAACGTTATTAATACCATAAAAGGAAAGTTATTGTATATTACTTATAAATATGTTTACGTTTTTTGTCGACATTCATGTAACTGGCTAGAAAAGTACAACAGCAGCCATCACGTCTTCTCGCCGACGGCATGTGTCGAAAAAGAAATAAATATAAAAAGCGAACGCGAAGCGTAACAAATGACAGATCACGAGTTGATTAAACTTACGCTGTCATCGGCGCACCGGTCGTGTACTCGGTGCACTAACCCTGCCAACGTCGTTAATTGGCCTTTTCATCATGCCTGTATTTAATTAACTGCACGTATACCAAAATTGTACTTCGTTTGAAATGTTTCAAAATCAAATCGGACATCACTTTCATGCTTATTATAGCAGAGACAGAGACCATAGACTCTTTTATTTTTTTTATTAGATTCTTTGGTATGAAAACGTTTTTAAACTACAGACTTGGTTATCCACAGTAAAATTATGATTCGTATTTCATAAAGATGCAATGGAGGTCGCCTTCAAAAATCACAAATTTTACATAACATTTCTTAAAGGAAAGCTCATAAATATGAAAACATACTCGTACTTGACAAAACACAGGTAAAGGCATTTTAAGTGATGTCACGCGATCAAATCTTTGCGTCACGGAAAATTTTCGTTTATTTTAAAATAGATTATACAAATCGAACATGTAAGTCCTTCCATTGACACAAATTTACATTGGTCGCGATCAGAAAGCGTTCAAGTGATCCACCGAGATCGTTAGATTTACAAACTTTCTGCATCACATGCGTCACTCCTTAATATGCAATGCTCCGACTCTTAAACATAACTTAGAGCAAAACACATTACTTATTGTTTCCTCGTTGAAATTCTGAATAGCTGGAAAGTAAACTGAGAACGCTTTGGAGGCATTCTATTTATTTGACAGCTTGGCAGCCTTCTGTACATACCGACAAGGATGTCAGCCTAGACAAACATTAGGTTAGTGATATCGCCGATCGAAAGGTCAAAAATGTATATGACTGATGATAACTTTCCATAGGTCACGTATTAATTCATAAAGATTTTGAAATTTTACTAGCGATATTACTAATAATTACTGACTAGAGGAGCTGATACGGTGGGCATAAGATAGACTAAGCTATGACAGCTCACTAACGGCTTCTAGTCATGTCATGTTTTTTTCTTCTAGTAGCCAATCCTAACTTGGGTGAGGCTCCGAGTCCCGAAGTGGGGACATAGTGATTTTGATATGTCCATGTACTCGTAGGTTTTACATAACTTCTGACAGAACTAACCGTGATAGCAGCGCCTCTCGCATAGTAAGATAGCCATATTAAGTTATACAACACGGTTATATAGAAACTGATCAGGATTGAATTGAACGAACATTGTAAGTTTTAATCTTATTTCTTACTAATATTATAAATGCGAAAGTTTAGATGGATGGATGGATAGATGGATGGATGGTTGGATGTTTGTTAGAGTTTGTAGTCTAAACGGCTGAACAGATCTCGATGAAATTTGGCATAGATGTAGATGATAGTCTGGAAGAACACATAGGCTACTCACTTTTATTTTTTTAATTCCACGCGGACGAAGTCGCGGGCGGAAACTAGTAGAATAATATTTCTGTTATAAATTCTGGAAAATGCGGGGAAATTAACTCCAGTAAATCATTTAACATCCCATCGTACCGTTATTACTGACTTTAAGAAATCCGTTAAAAACTTGTGTCTATAAAATTACCATGATAATGGTAAAATGTCACACCGCATTCGGAGTACCATGCGCCATAAATTTTCCGATTTGTTTTCACAAAATTTTAACACGACATTAATGGATAGTCGCCCTAATTCTTTCTCAGAATGATAATTTATGTCTAAATCTAGTTCCTTTAGCGAATGCTCCAATAACATACCTTAATGTGTTCTCGAACATCTCAGAACGGTGTCTTTTAAATAATATATTGATAAATACGTATAAATTATGTTTGTCTTTTTATAAACATGTTTATATCTTCATTTATGACTTTAGTTACGATCTATTATTCGTCTAAAAATGTTATTCATATTAATATTACAGTTAACGGTATTTTACAAATCACTTATTTATGTTGTAAGCCAATTTATATCAACATAGGACAACTTGATTATTCTTTACATAAAATTTAATAACTTTGAGCTAATTTTTTGGACAAATAAAGTCTCAGGTTTCAGTTTTAATACCATGCGAGGTCGCGGGATACAAGTAGTAAACGATTATTAAAATTACAATCTTACTTCTTACTAATATTATAAATGCGAAAGTTTGGATGGATGGATGTTTGTAGCCTAAAGGGATAAACGGATCTCGATGAAATTTGGCATAGATGTAGAATTCCGGAAGAACACATTGGTTACTTACTTTACTTTTTTATTTCAACTCAGACGGAGCCGCGGGCGGAAGCTAGTAGTCCATAATTCATTACATTCACGTATTTTAAAATAATAAAACAAAAGAGATACGAGGCTTATTAATTAATTTATTATCAACACGATCGTTAATTGAATTATAAATTACTTCACGTCGACACCTCAAGATAACATCTCTAAGAACTAATCGTAAACTCGAGGTACTATTGCTAGTCAACGCGACAAGTGATTTCGGTTAAATTTAAACTGCTGTAATACAAGGTAAATGTTACCGACAGCCACGATGCCACAGTATTGAATTTTTAATTGTCAATTTATTTTTTGTTTAATAAAGTAAACTTTAGATATATTCAGCTATTCCCTTGCGGCTTCATCTGCGTGAAATTATAAAAACTTTATTTCATTGTTTACCTACATTTGTCAAATTA
>LD688936.1:3301484-3317441 GCA_003118335.3 Papilio memnon
GGCAATAATTGTCAATGGCGTTAGAATTAAATCAACACAGTCGCAGCGTTTAAATCAAAAAACGATGCAATAAATCTTACCAAAGCGAACCGAGCGTAATTCAACACTAGCTCGTCTAGACAACGGACGAAAGTGATTTACCGCCTAATAAACAGGTTATAATTTATTACTAAATACAAAACCCGATCAATATCTGATCATAAAAATAATGAACACAATTCTTAAAGTCTTGTTTGATTAGCGCTAGGTGTTTTGATTGCTTTTAGAGATCCCTGATCTTGTCTACTGTAAACAATTAAATATATTTTATCGTGGTGAAGAATCTCTCACATCTGTTCGCTTTCTTTTTGTCTTCGTTATGGAGATATACGTGAAACCATCTGTTTTTTTTTAATCAGACGATAGTTACTTCAACTGAGGTCTACCTACTTACCAAGCCGCACTGAGCTAAAGCAGTGGACTATGGTTTAGTTCACCTTAGATCTGCGGAATGTTAAATGTTTGTTAAAAAGACAAAATCCTCACAGTTTGCAAAAAAAACTATTACATGGTACGACAGAGATATGGAGTTTTTTACAGTTCGAAGTTAACGCAACAAACTTTTCAAATAATTAATCAAGAATGTAGTTTTTAATTAATAGAGCTTGTTAAAACTAGTTATAAACTGAGCTATTAATTGTATATTTTATTTATATTAATAATTTATAAATTATTTAATTCTCCTTTTTTGGAATTTAAATTATTACCATCCAATCGTTTTATTACTATTGATACTTTGGGTTGACGTTTTAATATTTACTAAATTATATTAATTACAATATTTCTCATTTTAATTTCAAGATTAATTTCGATGATATGTAAATTTTAAAATATCCTTACTTTTTAAATTTAAGGAGCGATTTTATTAATTAAATATTTTAACATTAAAATTTTCTTCTATTGATGGTTCGGTTTGATAATATTATAGTTTGCAAAAATAATGTTGAAATATCAACTAACTACGACATACATTTATTTTATCATGAAACGTATTTCACATTTAAAATATATACGGGGTCAAAAAACATTATGTTCTAAGGAATTTTATTGATTTTTCACTGAATGTAATTCTGATATACTGCTGATATTAAAAATGTACTTTCGAATTATTATCATTAATGGTAAGGCACTAACGGCCAAATACTGAAACGAATCTTAAATACTTTGCTTCGTGAAGACCGCTTACAATCTGTTAGACGCCAAAATAAGTAACGAATTTGCAGTTTAAGCGTGGCCTTATCACCGAAGACGCTGTTTCATATTTAAATGACGTTTCAGTATTCGGCCGTATAACTCACATCTGCCGTATGAATTTGCATAGCCGCTGATTAGGATGCAAGATTAATTCATATTATACTTTTTTTGTTTCGATCACCATTTACGTGCAATCAGGCGGGTGAAGAAAAAAACGATCATTATCATACTTCAGCCCTTAAGCTATTTTTTCAGACGCCAAACAAAAGGGGCGCTTGTTTGTTATTAGGTTGGGGCGATAATGTAATAGAATTACTTTTATTCTTTGAAAAAAATCTAAAAAATCATCATTCAAATCAGCCAGCTGATCAAACGAGGAACAGTGATTAGAGATTAGCATTTTTTTATCTGACAACGAATTTAGAAATTAATAAAAATCTATTATTGATTCTATTTTCAATACGCTTACGAGTATGAAATCTGTTTGAAGCATGTGTATATAATCCAACATTCAAAAACAAAAGCATAATGAATAATACATCACGACCCCAAAGAATAAACGAGAGGAATTCATAGAGTGAGTTATCACTTCATCTCGCAACAGTAACAACCCTAGTTGCAAGGGCATCATTAGCCGAAATAACACCATTAGCAGTCCTTTCTCTTAGCAGCCATGAAAGGGTTAAATCGGCCCTTCTGGCACAATGGCTTTATTCTATTACGGCCGCTTACACGCGCGATGTGATAAATATGAATGTTGAACAACGCGGATTATGGCTCCTTCGCCGGGGGTCAAAATATTTGAATATGCTTCAGAACAATTTGTGAAGGGTTAATTGGCAGTTGGGTGTTGCCTTTATAAAGTTCTCTGTGGTAATGTAGACGGTTAACGATGCTTTCTAATAGATTTGCTAAAGTTTTGTAATGATTTGTAAATAAGGGTCTGGTCTACTTTGATTGTGAAACACTGATCTTAAAATATTACTTACTTGCACATCTTAAAAGTAAACTCGATCTCAATATCGTGTGAGACAATTTCTATTCATGCATTGGATCAATTTCAAGTTTTTATATAAAATTGCAAATCAACAACTACAAAGGTACGTTTGTATATATAACAATTTCTAGACGCAGAGTTATGAGGGGATACTGTGATACTGACATCAGCTTTACTAACAGAAACATTTGAGTGCTCTTCAAAATCCAGCGAGTCTACCATCGCCGTCCAACTGGTTCCGTACAATAATTATTCAGAGAGAATCAACGTCAGCGTCGATGGCTAATTACAAAGCGCTGAATGGGGCTTTGCCTCGTGAAAAGAGTAAAAAAAAACAATTATTAACGATACAGTGGCCGCCGGAGTGGCCCGGTGCGCTATGTCACATCTGTTCCGCCGCTAACCCTCGCAGATTAAAGTGATAATTATTCTGCAGCCATAATTATTGGATTTAAGCTTATATTCCTTTGTATTGTTACAACTATATCGATTTTTGGACTGGTACAATGGCTTTAATCCTGCATTGTCCTACGCCTAATTACGATAAATTCCATTTTGCGCGTATAGTTCTTAACTTTATTTTTCCATCAAAACTGTTTTCATTATATTACAAAAAAAACAATGTTTTTACATATCTTTAAAAATCTAGTTAATTTTAAGAGATACGTGAAAACTGGACTGGTGTAGAATAACACCAATCAGTGACGCAAGCAAGTAATCTGCGGGCGTCATAAATGTAAAGAATTAATAAGTTTCCCAATGATCGTACACATTTAGGACAATTCAACTAGCGATATCGTTTTGTTTAGAACTACAGGTACGTACGTCCATAGTTTATTATAACTGACATTCTAGACCCCACACATCAGTCACGTCAAAAACATGTATTGTTGCAAAGACGAACGATGGACACCGACAGTGACATTGTAACTAGGAACTGTGATTGACCAGTTCCTACACAATACGTCATCTAAACAACTTTGACGTGACTAATTTGACGGTATCATGTTTGATGCGTGTGCCTGAACCCTAATACTTATAAATAGGAAAAAATGGCCACGCTTTAAAACCAGAATAGATTTCAGATTATTAATAAAAGTTAAATTAACTTTTAAGATGAAATAATGCAAATATTTTAGGTATAAACATCACTATTCAAATCCGAGTAAACTTTTTTGTTACAACTCTGAACGCACCCTAACTTATAAAGCATATGGCAGGCCACGTGCCGAAAGGGTTAGGATCTTTTGTTTCTCCACTTTGATGAAAAAAACGAATATGTGAATGATGGTATCGTTTTCAATGCGCACAATAATTACTGTGATTCGACTAATTGTTGTGTCGAGGGCCGCGCCGCTTTGTTCCGAGCGCGATTTCGCTTTGACCGTGTTTTCGCATGCCATATTGAGACTCAAGTGTTCTCTTTGTAGACAGTATTGACAGTGAAAATTAGTTCCCTGAACTGTAATACTCTAATGGAGAAGTTCGGTTTCTATACAGTAGGAATACTTGTGAAAATGTAATCTTTTATCGTTCATTTATATGAAATTAAGTAGTTTATTGTCCATTTAATCAATTGAATACTTTGTTATTAATGTAAAATTTTCCTATCTTTGAATGACCGATCGTAAGAACCTTCCCTTCTGATTTGAATTTATAAAATCCTTAAGAAAGGAAGTGTTATAAATACGTTATTATTTTAATAATTGACCAATCAGCATCTAGCAAAGTTATTAAACCGGTTACCACTCGGTATGCAGCGTTTACAGTTTTTACGATTCAACAATCCATTGCCCAATCCATATAAGTGTTTGTTTTTAATAAATATATACTAGTGTACGTGTACATCTGCAATCAATTTGCAGTAAAAATATGATCAAACGAAATAGCATTTTCGTGCATAGAAGAGAGAGTTCAATTTCAATATAATAAATAGTAAAGTGTTTTGCATTCACATCGTAGTTTAATTACACATTCATATGCAAATGTGTAGGCGAATGCCGCAAAGATTCGTACGTACATTTTACCAGTAAATATGCATTCATGCGTGCTCCGGTACATGTCGGCACCATAATTAGCACTGATATGAATGGAAGGTTTTTGTCAGAAATTGCCAGAGTTTGAATGTCGGTGAATGCAAAGTGGGCTTTTTAATTCCCCTGACAGTTCTACCGTTTTATTTTTTTAATTTTATAGAGTAGCATGGTGAATCTCTTTGGTCGATTTTCAATGATTGAATGTAAAAATGTATTCTTTATGCTTATGACTTATTTGATGGTGTCGATAACTAAAAGACCTATAACGGTAATTGTTCTAGTATTCCGCTAAAATCTTTTCGTATTAAAGGAAAGTTGGTATTAGGTAGAAATAAATACACGAGAGTAAAAAGTAGTTTTAGCTGATAAAATTGTGTCTCTGACCACCCTCTTAAGCTCATTTTAATTACCGCTATAAACGTAGATCGCTTTTTCGTCATCGTGTACTTGATCAAAGTTAAAGATTCAAGAACTGTGCTTCAAGCAATAAAATAAATCTTTTCGTTAAGAGGTATACCTGATCCCGAGGCCTAAACAAGCCTCGAGTGTTCGTTACGGGCTTAATTAAAAAACAAAATCAATTTTATTAATTGGAAGTGTTAAAAATGGGCGGAAGAGGCGTTCGGGTCCCGTATCTCGATCGTATCTCTTCTTTAATCCGACAGTGAATGTGTTATTTTTACTTTTCTCAGTGGATATCGAATAAATTTTATCGCTCGGGACTAATTTGGTTACAAATTTATTTGGCTGTGGGATCGTTAACAAGGGAGTACGTCCTCGTGACTATCGCGCCTGCACTCTTTAGTGCTCCAACATGGCCGTTATAACAATATATCGATACTACAACTTTGATAAAATGAAGACGACACTACACTTAGGATTAAATAATAATTTTTTTCTTAAATAATAACAATATAGTGGGATATCGGAGAGCACGAGTTTCCGAAGTATAAAATTTTATTGTTACGATTGTACAGCGATCGGTTTAACACTTTTAGAATATACGGACTCGAAGACATTGATATCCGATTGTTTATATTATTGTTGTTTTTAATAACTGTGTCACGGTCCTCATATTCTGTTCCAATAATAAAAACGGCCCGTTTGCACTTGGCCGTAAAAATATATGCTTCGAATAAAAAAAATTGGAATCAAGTTTTTTTTTTCGAAAGCGAAATTACTGAGCTTAAAGTTAAAATGCTCAGCTTAGTGAGACACGGTGCTGATTTGAATACTTTTAATTTGACCAGCTGCGAGAAGTGCAGTTCGTAAATTCCCATTGATAACGCTCTCACCTTGTCGTCGAGTGAAATGCACATATAAATTATATATTTCATTTTTTTTTTATGGTACAATCACTTGTACGGCGGCAATAATGTCAATATCGATTTAATTTAAAACGCTTGACACTGTTTTACATCTTGCATTTAAGGGTTAATGTTTTATTCCAAGTATAATTATTTTCCGTCGACTTTCGCTATAAATGAAGATGGTGTTATTCTTACCGAGTACTTTATATGAGCGAAATCTTTAGAAGTAATCAAGATAAACCCCTATTTTAATAGCTCTTTAAAATATCGTATGACTTAAGTAGATAGGGCTGATATTTCTGTCAGAGAGCATATTAAAATTGTAGTTAAAGCTGGACAATTGTCTTTCTTCAAATTAACATTTAAACAGAGGTGAAAATGTCGAGACTTGACAATATGGCTCGGCGTTTGTTTTGTGTCACGACTTAACGCTTCCAGTTAATCAGGCATAAGATCCGAGTTGTTCGGAATAAACAGATCAGGGCATATCGTTGTGTGGGATGTCGCTAACATGCCGCTGCCTCGCGCTCTAACTCTTAGCGTTCAATACTGCTTTTGCACAGAGATGGACTTAATAATAAAGAGACATACCTAAATTTTGTTTATTACCAATTGTAAACTGTTAATGGAGTCAATGTAGATTATCTTCGAAGGAGAAAACTCTTAGGATTTGATTATCTAATCGTTCCGCAAATATTTTTCTCTGATATTTTACTCAACTTTCTGAGAGTAATTTTGTAAATTTGATTTCAAAACATTATGTTCTAACTTATCCAATGTAGCAGGAGCAAGTTTTTATGAGGTTTATGTTTAGCTACATAGCAATAAAAAATTAAGTTGTAAATAAAAATATTGCAAGTACGTCCCATGCATACGCGAAGTGCAAACCTCTGTCGATTGCGGTGCGGGGTTGATGTAGCTCGCGGGGACAAACCAATGCCACGTGGGCCGGTTGGTATTAGCGACAGTTCCGTACTACACTAGCGTACTTACATGTACATATTGTTACATCATTATTTTATTGAATGTATTAATTTCTATATCAGCTAAAGAACGACTTTCATGTCACTTTTGAACATAGAATAATCATATCATAGTTCATACTAAAATTATAAATGCGTAAATTTGATTGCCCCATGGGATGGATGAAGTTTATTACAATATATCTCGAAGGCGGCTTAACGGATTTAGATTTAATTTCGCACAGATATAGAACATAGTCTGGAACAACTCATACGCTACTTACTAGTTTTTTTTTTATCCAGTAAGCAAATGCTATTAGTACAATAAAAGCATAAGCAGTAAATCCTAGTGTTCACTTAGAGAAAAGATGTGTTATATCAGGGGAAACGTAATTAAATCATAAATCAAAGTATCTCAGGTGTTATTCAACGAGCGAGCATGGTAAATCAATTTTCAATCAGTACATGAGGAGCACTCTAAGTCGTCGCGGACGTCACTCAATCGAGTTTTTTTTTATCTATGAATTCGTTTGACCCGAGGTCTCCCACCCACGAAGGCGAGATTCATAACCGTTTGATACGTAAGTGAGAATTATCCTTTACTTTAATCCCTTTGTGGCGCAAAGTCTTAAAATCAACGAGCTTATGATCTTAAGTAAAGAAACATGAGAATTGCTTAGTGAACTATTTTTAATACTATAAATAAAATTTCGTGACAGTCAAAATTAATGTATGGACAATTAAGAATATTAACGGTTGGTGGTACGCGCTGCAAAACAAGATTAAAGTAATACGTAGTAAGAATTGGTAGCATGTTAAATAATTTGGCCTTCGCTTAATCTTTACTTGTACATAATAAATGTACATATGTGTAGGTATTCCAAGCGAGTTTTCAGTATCTAAAGAAATTTCTTAAAATACTTGATATTTTTAATTTTATTAGTTCATGGTAATTTTGTTTAACAGAAAATGGAAAATTGTTTACGATAACATTTAACATTACAATTTCAACGGTCGCAATGCAATCTAAAGAAAATCATATTAATAAAATAAAACATATTATTTTCAAACGACACAAATTGATCGCTTCGTACAGCTAAACAAACATTAAGAAGTGTCGATATAACGCGATTTAAACAAGATGAGAATCCGTGTACATATATATTTTTGTAAAAAATCACGTGTGCCACATTCAGCCGAACTGGGTTGACCCGCGGGTCGAGCTCTCGCCGGTCGTATCATAATTACCAGTGAAATAACCTGATTGTGATCACCTCACGCACACAGGGACGCTTTTGTGTTGCGCCAGCGATGCTCAAAATGCAAATGTCATTCATTTATCGATTGTAAATATAATAAGTTGTAAGTGCAATCTTTTAACTGTTTTATTAAAAAAAATATTTATTTCGTAACAGTAAATTAAAAAATAAATCTTTTTTTTTCTCAAGTTTTGTAAAACATGAGTCCTGTTTAATGTCAAGGTAAAGCGAGTGTTGTTCTTGTAACATCTAGTACTCTACATCTAAACATTTACTTTTTTTTAACCATTCAAAGCTGAAGTAGTTACAAGCATTATATTAACTAAAATACTATAACAATAACTCAAAACAAGTGAATTTATAATTTTATTTACGCGTGCAGAAAAAAAAAACAATTTACTGAGGTGTATATTTTTAAAGATTTGTTAGTTAATTAAAAAAAGTTTGAGAACCATACTGCAACAATGAATGCCAATGTGCGTACCAGCCAATCGGTGTTCTGGTACAGCACCCCGAAATCTTTCACATACCGACGAGACTTTACCATTTTGTCTAACTGCCTGTTAAATGGCCGAGTCGAGCCGTCGATACATCAATCACACAAACAAACATGTATCATTTGAGGCTCAGTCGTTTTTTTCGCTTCAATTAGATCTTTTGTAATGTCCGGATAAAAACGGACACAGTCCGAAATAAAATTAAACGCGTCGTTTAACATCGACTTTCGTGAGGCTCGTGGTCTATTGTATGCATTGATTTTTTGTTTATTAAGTACCCTTTTGTGGTTAGTGTTTGTAATATTTTATAAACAATAGTGAATTGTGAATATTTTTTCATAAGCCGCCAAGATATTTCTGATTTTTGTGATAGAATAGAATATTATGTACACTTTATATATGGTAATTAAACTTATATCGAAGAAGATGTAATGGTGGTGTAGACAATTCAAAAATAAGAAAAATCAAAGCGTTATCCTCTGGTAGAAGTTATGGTCAAAATAGCTGATGTGCATCAAATTAGGTATGACAAATTGATCATTCGACAATTGAAAGCTAATGGAATATAATAAAAAAATTATTATAAGCAAAAGTAAGTACCAAATTTTGCATCTGCTCCATCCCATCACGATACCGAGGTCTGACAATTCGTCAGCATTGTCTGGGAATTCAGTAAGGGGCAATCTTTAGCCGATTGGGTGCGACCTTATCTCACTTTATGGTTCGATCTTAAAAAAGATTTATGATAACGCACGCCGAAGTCGAAGCCCACAAACACTTTAAAATAAATGACAAGGAGTCACTTCCAATTGTGATGGAAATGCTTTCTGCAGTAAAATTAAACGATAACCCCGTCGTTTAGAGAGATTTAAATGGCTTAGGGCCTTTTATTGTACAGCCTACGTTTAGTTTTGTTGGCTTGTGATCGTGTCCAATTTTATGTGTCCCACCTGAGACGCTCGCGACTCTTTATGTTTATCACTTTTAATGTCTTGCAATGTCTAGATTAACAGCCTCGTTTCATTTCTCTCTTATTATAATATGAAATTGTTAACAGTGCAAGGACAAGACAAATATTCTATTTATTTCAGTACAATAGTGATGAAGTCAACATTTGAAGACAAATCTTAATATTTCATAGGATCTCTTAATATTTCCCAAAAAAAAAAAAAAATCTTTATGAACTTCGTCCAAATGGTCTACGTCAATACACAATCAGTTTATCTGACGCAATAATGCAACTCGATTTTCTTCACTTTTAAATATTTTGACAGATAATAAGGTGTGGCACTGTTTTAACAAATTTTATAGAAGTATCGACTCATATCTTAATCTAGGTCATGTAACTTTAAGTGATAAATTTAAAGGTAACTTTTAAATAAATTTTAAATATCACAAGTGTCATGCCCTTTCATTTTGATGTTTTTAAATTGTGTTTTTAACATCTTACTTATACTAATATTATAAATGCAAAAGTTTAGATAGAAGGATGGATGTTTGTTAGAGTTTGTAGTCAAAACGGCTGAACGGATTTCGATGAAATTTGGTATAGATCTAGATGATAGTCTGGAAGAACACATAGGCTACTTACTTTTAATTTTTTTATTCCACGTGGACGGAGCCGCGGGCGTAACCTAGTATTTTATATTTAAACAATAATTCAACCAGCAATGTTCCTAACTTTAGTTGCATTTGATTAGTTTACAGTTGTATCATACGTAACAAACTGTTTGTTGATTATAATTTGAATCCTTTTACATATTTGCATAGAAATAGCTTTTATATCTAATTAAAGAAGTTAACGTTGCAACTATCAGGTTCCGTATGTCTGTTGTAGGGCGATCGGTTTAAAATTTAAAGTTTACGATCATGCGTACTGGAAATTATATTCACAAACAATTAAGATAGTATTACGTTGTCCTCATGCGATAAAATTATTTAATTTATGCTGTTGAATGCAACTTCAAAACTAACGTATCGAAACAACGAACAAGACTAATTATTTTATACTAATCATAGAGTCTATTAAATATAGTAGAGTGTATCATGAGCATTTTTTTAAATTAATTTCCGCAACAGGGAAGTACCACAAACTCAGAGATCTGGGGATACCTCAAAACAGAGCTACATTGTGCTTTTTGCTCTGTGAATTATATTGTTACCCCTCATATTTATGGCAATACAAGCTTTCGCCAGGGACTCCGCCCACGTGATATTAAAAAAAAACCAAAGCCTATGTGTACTTTGAGACTATCATCTACATCTACACCAAATTTCATCAAAATCCGTTCAGCCGTTTAGGCTACAAACGCTAACAAACTTCCATTCATCTACACATTCGCATTTATAATATTAGTATGATTATGATTAAAACAAAAATTAAACTTTATGTCCTAATTATAACAACACATAAATATATCCTTCATCAACTTTGTTCGATATTAAAAACCAACTCAGAATCGAACCGTAGGCGTCACTAACGATTTCCAAACGCGAGTCGAGAGTACCGTCTACCCGCACTCTGCGACAGTCGTGTTATTCTTATTACATCTCGCCTGTAGGTGCGACGACAATTTGTTTTATTAACGACACTTAAACAGTACTTATTAAAAATGTAGGTGGGAATTCATTTATATTTCGAGATATATTTTTTATTCGAGCCCACAGTGAAATAGTAAGTTGTTGTCGATGAGGTCCGACGTTAAATATTTATTTTAATGCACCTCGTTGTTTATGTGGACGCCTTTCAAGGTAAAAGGTAAAGCAATTAAAGTCCTTTATAATGTAAGCAAGTGGTTTTATTGCTCGAAGCTACAGGTAACGGTGCTAAGGTGCCGGAGAAGCGATAAATGTGCTCACTTCGCTTGAAGAAAGTCCACATTTGTAAAAGGTTTTAAAAGCTGTCCAACTAATTGTGTACACGAATTTATAAATCGTGAAACCAATAAACTTTAAGATAATTTAAAAGTGTGTTAAATTAAATATGACAAATTACACATTACATGGTAGAAAACACGGTATAATGGAGTTTTTGGATTTATCGGATAATAGCAATTAACTTAGTGATATTTCTAACCTTCTCATAGAACTATATCGAGCAGTGAAGTTAGTAATGATTAATCTTACTTCTAACTAATATTATAAATGCGAATTTTTAGAAGGATGAAAGGATGGATGTTTGGTAGAGTTTGTAGCTTAAACTACTGAACGGATGTCGATGTAATATGGCGTAGTAGAGGATAGTCTGAAAAAACACACAGGCTACTCACTTCTTTTTCTTAATTACACGCGAATGCGTGCGAAAGCTCGTCGGTTTTATAAAATCAAATAAAAAATTCAAATTTGGAATATTATCGCAAGTAGAGTTTCTAGACATATTTTAACTAGCTGTTCCCTTGCGGCTTCATCCGCGTGAATTTATAAAAAAACATTTAATCGTACCTACATTTGTCAAATTATCAATTGCAAATGTCAAAATGACATGACATAATGACAAACCATGGCAACCTTGCTTCCTTGATGTTGGCAGCAACTAATGGTCTCTTTCCCACATTAGGGTTTTTATCCAAAATATTTACCTCCTAAGTTTAATGGCGTGAAAATATATATCCCAAAGCGTGACGTAAGTGTAGGGCTTTTTATTAAAAAAATAATTATTTAAAAATATGCTGTGATTGCTGACATCTTAGGCAACAAAGAAGTGTGTGTTTACGCTTTATTATATTAGTATAGATGACAAATTGTGATCTTACTACGTATGTGTGCATAAACATTGTCTTTGCGTCAATAACAAATTGTACGATCGTTAATAGATTCTGATTTCCCTCGACTCAAATTAACCTTCGTTGACGACTCATTGACACTAACGACTGTAGCCCCATTTCGTGCCAATTAAAACAATTATTGTTCGATTCGATCTCAACAATCTTAGTTTCAATCTTTGATCATTTTAATTTGTATCTTTGTATTACATACGAATCATGCTGACTTGTATAAAGCAATCTTATTAATTAACATTTCGAAAAAAAGTTTTGTATTAACCGAGTGGATGTTTTACTGTTTCGTTTTTCTATTGTTAAAAGCGTCAGTAGGTTAAATGTCCATAATTATTGATTACGCTTAGATTCTGAAGTTAAAACAATCAATATGTCATTCACTTACATTTTACATATAGGAATCTTCGCTACAAACAGGTAAATCGATATACATCGTGCATTAAATTAGAATTTTTGAAATATTGACATGGAGAATGTTATTCCGATCGAATACCGTTAGCCGACGAAACAATCAGTTCGCAATCGTAAAAAGGGATCGAAACAGAACGCGCAACAATGAGAGGAGTAAAAATATTTATTGGTTGATTTTATTGGCCGCTTGAAGAAATTAAACGTGGACATATATCACAATGACTGATGGTCAACGTGCGTATGTAGCTAAGTGGTGCGTTTTATGTGCGGATTTTTATTTACAAGTATTTAAGTACTTCACGGAATTCCTACTGCACTTTTACGTCCTTATTGTGGATTTCAACTACCGAATTTATACAAAAACAAATTGTTATTTCTTTTTTTTCTGAAATATAACAAAATATACGTAAAAAATATGTCCTGCCTGCCAGCGACGGTATCTAACATTTTTTTTTTTCAGATTGACACATTTTTAAGTTACCTCTTACAGCTTACAACTGCCAGTATTACGCACAAGCATGTTTTTGAGAAAAACTTTTTTTATCAATATCGCTTAATTTATATTCACCAAGATAAAATGTAGTAGTTCTCTTAACGAAGACATTTTACTCATATTATAAATGCAAAAGTTTACATGGATAGATATTTGTTAGAACATATCCAGGACCGATCAACGGATCTCGGTGAAAGGCACAGTTGTATAACATAATATGGAAGAACATAATAAGCTTCTAATGAAGTTATTTTTAAATCTCGAAGTCGCTGGCGATAGTTATTAATAAAACTTACACAAACAGTGACTTAGTTATCTTCGATTTACATCTAAAAATGAATTTATATTTTTTCCATTCCTGCAACTCAACTTTCTGCCGTTAAAAAAAGTAACAAATGAAAATTTACATAACAAAACAATGTAGATACAAAAACCAATAACCAATAACGTAAAAAAGCTGACACTAATACATATTAATACATTCCGAACTAATTTCAATGAGGTAGAGCATATCTATAATTTTCAAACAATCTTAACATTACAATAATTTTATTAGCAAGTAGTTCTTAATTCCTTCAAAATAAAGTGCATTTTACTGCAACCATAATTTTTCAACCAGCATCATTTATCGTTGTAAGAATGTAACCAGCTGGAGACGTGTTGAGATTTAAGTCCGGGGCGTCAAGTCATCGCTAGTTAATCTATATTAAAATAAACTTCATTGTTTTCATTTTAATGTATAATCTTAATTAAAGGCTTNATTTTCAAATAACACTGACTTTATGTTTGTTAGTATACGATAAGTTGCTTTTAACGATATTTATGTAAAAGACAAACATTATCTTAGACCGAAAGAGTTAAGACCTGTAACAAAGACTCATTTATTTTCACACCCCTTGTACATAACAACAAAAACATTTCCCATATTCATGTTTAAGTAATCTTTAATCGAAGTAACGGCCCGTGCCGAGGCTCCTGAGGAAGCCCTCGAGCGTAGTTACTCAAAAACGAGGTTTAGGCTAAGCGCCATCTGCGCTCAGCCACCAAGCCCGGTGAATCTGTAAATGCCTCTTCAAGGCAATGTCAATTCAGTCACAAAAAAAATATCTTAAATGTTATGATAATTTAGATAACTATCCAAAGACATAAAAGGTTTCAGATCTCAGGTGTTAATGATGCACTCGAGTAACCGGTATCTAGTTTCAAAGTACTGCATTTATGCTAATTCTAGATTATTATAATTTAATACGGTGTTTACAAATTTACTAAGTATCTTGCAGTTGTGTGCCATAGCACAACACTGTACTGCATACAGTACAAGCGCAAATACGAAGAAACTGCTGTTATAAGAAATATATTTTGTAATGTAATTTAACAAAGTACGGAATTCAGTATGAATGTTAGATTATCTGGTGTGTAAAATCTGATGATGTTTTACTAAATTTATTACCGTGTGACGCAAACAACGTGTACCGAGAAACTGGGTGACAATTGTATTTAGACTATTAAATAAGGAAAGCAAAAAAAGAAACATTAAATCTGGTAAACCCCACGCTATCGAAAATGTTTTTACAAACGAGGATAAATTTAACATGTACGACAACAGAATGTTAAGTTTAAAATTGAATGATGTCGCAGAAACAATATTCACAGCAGTAAAGCTCCGAGCTAATCAGAACGCTAAAGATCGTGTCCGAAGACAAGAAATAAAATATAAAAAGAATACAATCATAAACACAATAGCGCAAGTCATAGAGTTTCCGACGTCGGCTCTCAATAGATTGTGGTGATAGTCCTGGCTGGGTGTTTGCCAGTACAATTATCATTACCGCGGTGAGATTCGGCCGAGTCACCGTGCCGTGGGTGACCCGCATTAAATCGGTTAATTCAAACTATTTATCAACTCAATTCGTTATGCATAGGATCAGATTTTGAAATTGTTTGATGATGTTATGGCATTCGAGCCCATTGTGCGCCGAGGGCTTAGTTCGATGGGAGTGTACTTGTTAGCGGAGGTGTGATTGAATAGATCTTTTGGGAGTTAAAAGGGGTAATAAAATGATGAGATATTTACCTAATGTCGCGCGACTCGGTGAATGTCCAAAAGCGAGGCACGAACACAATGAGACGATTGTTCGAGTCCAATGAATAGATTTACAATGCGCGCCTGACACAAATGAGCACCTAATTGGAACGTTACGGCATCACATACTAAAACCGTGCGCAGATCGTGCGATAGCCTTAATTCCCACATGCCAAAGGACTCGATCTCACCTTGCGTAAACGAGATGAACGTGCTTTATCTTCCCATACAAATAATAAATTATAATCACTCCGTATTTTCGGCAACGTAATGACATTGATTAAAAGATACCATTTGTTTCTTACGTTTAAAACATTCAAACGGTCTTCATTCAAAAATTAAAACGTAGCATTTTTGTTTATTGACTTCCAAAGAACCATAATAAGAAAATGTATACAACAAGCGACGAATCAATACTGAAATCAAGTTGAACAAGAATTTAAACGTTTGTATATAGAAAATAAACTTGGATAAGACCATGGTCTTTAGGACTTCGACCAATTGTTTTCTTTCTTAAGTAACAAATGACTATCGAGGATAGAAACAAGGCGTAAGACATTAGCGATCAGAGATAGCTTCGAAGTCTATTTGGTGACATTCTGAAGTATGTCAGTCAGGCTCCATGGAGCGCCGCATCGTGACGCCCCGAGTGGCGACTTCGTGATCCAAATTAATTAAAACGGAGACACAAAACTATACTTATCACGATTGACTTAAAAGTTTAGGCTAATATGGATAATGCTCTAAAAACAAAATCATTAGAAATACAAATTTAGTTTTCTGAAACAGCTTTGATTGGAGGAAATTCAATCAACAAAAATTATACACTTACTTGTTGTTGTTCCATCATAACATTAAAGATGTCTACTGATGAAGACCCTATCGGCCTATTCGTCTCTA
>LD688936.1:3364818-3377216 GCA_003118335.3 Papilio memnon
GGTGGAGCGAGCGACGCTTTATCATTGTGGGTGTGACTATTGTTTAGATAATTTAAATGTGTGCGAACATAGAGTTATAATAGTGTATAGTGTGGAGGAATTTTTTCTATCATAATGATTCTCTTCAGTAACTCTGTAGAACAATTATAACATTTGACCTGTAAAAAGTAATCTTTATCAATAAATATTTGTATTTGTATTTATTTGTATTTGTAATATTTAAATGCGACGACATACTGGAAAGGAATTAAAAAAAAAACTTGAAACTTTCAGGATACATTTAAAGCTAATTCATAGTATCTAATGATGTTTTCTTTATTATCTGTATATTTTGTAATTATGCATGTAATGCATAGTTTTGCAAAATAAATTCACGTTAAGTATAAAGGTAATTAAGTAGCAAATGCTAAAACTGAGATAAAGATGTGAAATGTTGCCAATTCAATTTATTCCGCAATTTTTCGGAACAAAATATCAGGGAGGTGTATTTATCAAAGTTCGATGGCGGAGGCGGAAGAACCAAACCCCGCACCCCGCACCCCGCACCCAGCACACCTCACATACAAACTAGAGTGCGATTACCTAATATATTCCGGTGTCGTGTGCCTCGCTCCATTTTTCTATTAGTCCTAACTAGGGTGACAATCTTTTGTTTTATCTAAACAACGTGGGTCCTTAACGAGCTAAATTGAAACAAAAGTTATGATTACTGCTTTTTTGAATTTGTACTATTATTTCCGTTGGTAATATCCAGAAACATGTGAAGTTAACTGCAGTTCATTGCAAAGGATCATTAAAAAATGTTTGTTTTCACAACAAACTCATTTTCGAATTATCCTATATTTTATATTATCGTGGAAAGCCTACTTATGATTCCTGAAGATGTGCGGAACAGTAATAAGAAACACTTTATCTATTTTGAAAATTCTTGTGAACTTAAAATTTTTGCTATGCGTTTCCATTGCCATTCCATTGCCGAAACATTTAAAATGTAATAAAATTGATTCTTCATTTATTCTGAACGTACAAATATCAAAAAACGTCTCCCTACTTCTGACTTTATTACGAGGCTCTCTAATAACATACTAAAATAATATTACATATGACGCCAGAGAAAACTTAATAGAAAGGTCGAGATATAGACAAAGCTTATCTAAGAGCACGTAAAATTTATGTTAATGATGTCTGCGACCGGGAAATAACATACAGTTAACTCAAAAGACGAGAAAATCCTTGATAACGCATCCCCGTTAAATAAAAGAGGGTTATCAGAGCAATCGCAAAAAAATCCGTACGTTTTTTAAATTACGATGAAATTTCGATAGTATATTTTTAACTGCATATTTGGGTTATTACATGTATGGCATTGATGACATAATTAGTAAAAATTAAATCTAAAAATTAATTAAATAGACATTATTTATAGTGTTTAGGCTAGTAATTTTTCATTTGCACTTAATTGTATTCAGATCACTAGTAGGTTGATGAATAAATTTAAATGTAATATATCGATTGAGTTGAGAATAGCCTCCAAGAATCACCAAAGCACGCAAAAAATGTCGCTCGGAGCTACCAATTCATTTTTCTCCATATCCGGTTATCGCCGGTTTATCATACGCCTCGGGCACTCTGTTACTATACCCAACATTATTCTAAGCTATTTAATTCCTTGATGTTTGATTAAATTGGTAGTTGGTTAGATACAGCAAAGAATTTTTAGCTCAATCTAACTTCTAACTAATATTATAAATGCGAAAGTTTGGATGGATGGATAGAGGTTTGTTGGAGTTTGTAGCCTAAACGGCTGAACGGATCTCGACGAAATTTGGCATAGTTATAGAGGATACTCTGGAAGAACACATAGGCTAATTACTTTTGTTTTTTTTATAATTCCACGCGGACGGAGTCGCGGTGGAAAGCTAGTTTAGTTATATTTTAAAAATAATAAACAAACACTTTTCACAACTATTTCAAATAAAGGGCATTCCAAGAAAAAAGACCAAGGGAAAGAAAAAAGTATAATAATTCAAAATGGCGTCTGGCCACTTAATAACTGGCTGACACCATTGGGAAATATAATTTAATATTTCTTCGCAACCGTCTTTATTTCACATGCAGGTTTTGTGTTCTGCTGTCTTCGTCTTGCATTTCCCTAGTTCGGCTCCCTGCCTCCGTTCTTCTGAAGCATTTGCTTCTTCGGGAGGTCCCATGTCACGATGTTCTGGACAAGAAATATTTGCGATATTGTGTATTAGGTGATTTGTGTGTACGGAATGTAGGCAAAACGAATTTATTGCGCCACTAGATTTCCATTAGAAGGATAGTGGAAGCGCGGAAGGGGAAACATAAAACAAAGATTTGCTGTTATTTGCTTACATCAATGGCTTTAGATACAACAATTACTTCCCACTAACTATATTAGAGTAGTTACATTAAAATTATAAAATTACCACTGATTATCTGAGCTTCGATGTGAGAATTAAGCACATATTGATTCTCATATTCGAAAAATTAAACCTATGTACATTTGAACCTTTCTTGTTTAATCAAATTTTCTAAAAATAATAAGAATAAATATTCCTTATGATATGGTAGGCTGTTGAAACAGCAAACATCTATGTTTTGGTCAACGTTGGTTACCGACTTTATTTTTCTGTATTGACTCTCCGTCTTAAAAAAACACTGAAATAATTTTCAAGTAGTCATAACATGAGATAACAGTCTTGATTTTAAAACAAAATCGCAATAAGACGTGAGCAATAAAACAATGCTTTGAAATATAGCACTACTTTCATACATTGTGTATGTAACAAAGCCTATAAAAGCTCATATAGCGTCTCCACTTACCATAAGTCAAGGCAAAAACTGTATTTACGGAGGTCGCCTGGGAGCCAGGTGTGAGTATGATATTCTAATGTCGGCGAGAGGGACCCGCCATCCATAATAATGTACCACCCGCCACCCTCACTTACAAACATCTTATACGTACGTACTATTGAAACTTTACACGAACCAGTACGTTACGTGTGTATAGTTTGTTTCTATATTTGTTTAGTACATTCCAATGTAAAATGTAAAGCTAGTAGTCATTCATATTAATCATGTTGGTCTTATAATGTGTATAGATGGATTATCCAAAAAAAATACACTGTTATTGTGCAAAGGTGTTATAATTACGCCATTCCTCACATAAGACCTAGTTCTAAACATAAAAGTAGTTGAAGATATACATTACTTCAGGAGACCTTAGTTCTAAGAATATTAATCCCTCAATAATAATTCGACACAATCTAACTGCAAATCTACTTTCCACGTGTAAGTATTAACGTGCATATTTTGAAATTTGTAAAAGCGCCATCTATTGGTTGAACTAAAACCTATAATTATTCATGTTGAGTGGAGTAATCCGTGTAAACCGTGGCATCCCTGTTTTATCTTTTCGTCACAAGATGGCATAGATGACTAATTTATGGAATTTTCCGAATTTAAAATTCGAATGCATAAACTTACGCCATAGTCGTCGTTAACCTTAGGAAAATAAAGGTCGATAGTACTTGATATGACTTAAAACCTAAAAACTAAAGAGATAATAAAAATGTTGACTACTTTAATTTGTACGAATGTCGCTAATGTCGTTTCCCCGTCTTTAATCATCTAATCAGACATAAGAAACAACATTACGATTCTACTCTATTTGCTCGACGTCTATTACACTATTTGCACTTTGATTATAGACATTTATTTCGGGTTCTGCAGCAAATTTCATATCACAACAAAAAGGAGAACGTACTATGGGTAATATGAGTTATGCAATTAACTTACACGTTATTGAGGTATCAGAGGTAGAGGGTATCAGATTAAAGTACCAGATTTGGCAATGAAATTAAATATAATTACAAAATGGCAGTTACGAATACTCCTAAAAGACATCTGATGCCTTACGGAACCTGCTGCAAAAATTACCATCGTTCTTAACTCATTATTTTTAATCCTGTTGTATTTATTGTACAGTTCATTGTTAAGTTACACGAAAAACAAACAGTAGTTGTCATAACAGTTATTTATAATTACGTCGTGTCTTTTATTATAGTTAGGCAACGATAACGGCCGATAACTTTAAAAAATGACTGTTGAAATGCTAAAATTTAAACGTGTCTTAACCAAACAACGTAGACTGAAATCCTTTACGCGTTTGTTTGAAGAAAGATTGAAGAGAAATCCGCCTTTATCTCAAATATCTCTCTTATTGTTGTTGAAATAGAAGCATTGATATCACGTCTGTGTTAGTGAGGAGACAAGCCCAAGTCTGATACGCGTTTAAACGATTCTCTTGTAATTTTAAATTTATTTTTTAAAATGCACGATAAAATGAAAAACGCTTCTGTGACTGTATCACCAATATATTTTAATGTGGCGGAGTACTGTTTATTCGGAATAAACCTCGGTGTGATTATTGGTGTTATTCTATATTTTATTGTGGTGAATAGAAAATACAATACAGTAGCCGGATTTCTTTTTGGCGGGAAAAATATGTCGGTTATATCAATTTCGTTCGCTCTTATTGCAAGGTAAGTGTCTCTGTGAATCAGCAGAGCATCACGAAATTATATATTAACTAGCTTTCGGCCGCGACTCCGTCCGCGTGGAATTAAAAAAACAAAAATGAGTATCCTATGTGTTCTTCCAGACTATCCTCTACATCTATGCCAAATTTCATCGAGATCCGTTAAGCCGTTTAGGCTACAAACTCTTACAAACATCCATCCATCCATCCATCTAAACTTTCGCATTTATAATATAAAATATATTATTAAGTAAGAGTAAGATTAAGAAAAAATTTCGTGGTTATTTTGTTTTTCTTTAGCGTACCATACTATAATTATCACGCTATTATTTTATTTTGAATTTCTAATTTTTGCAGTCATTTGACAAGTATAACATTGCTGGGTGTGCCGGTTGAAATCTACCTCCGAGGCACGCAGTACTGGGCATCAGCTCTCTCGCTTATCGGCGTCACATTTCTTACAGCTGTCATCTATTTGCCAGGTAAATATTGATGCGTACACATTCAGCGTGGTTGAATCACCTCTTGCAATTATCACATTGTTATGGATTAAACATTCCTATATTTATGACAGACACAGAGACAGAAAATTAATTTCATTTTTGCACAGTAAAACAAGCTTTTTACGTGTTTTTCAGTGTTCCATAAACTACAACTGTCTTCTAGTTTTGAGTACCTAGAGATAAGGTTCTCAACTCACACGCGCACAATCGCTGCTGTGTTGTTTGTGATCAGCAAGCTGATGTTACTGCCAATAGTGCCCTACGTTCCACTACTTGCATTCAGATTAGGTAATGTTTTATACCATCTTTTGTTTCCGTAGTAGTTAAATCAGGTAATATTCAATGGATAACTGTGTGTAATATTCAATGGATGTTTTTTTAATCTGTTTTCTTCATAATTTCAGTCACCAATCCATTAGCTGGTCGGATCACTGCTGTCATTTGTGTAGCTTGTGCGACGTTTATTGCAGTAGGAGGACTTAGAGCTATCGTTAGTATCGGCATTGTGACGACGTTCCTTGCTTTAGCTGGCACGGCATTACCAAGCGGGCTTGCTCTTTTACCAATGGGATTCAAGAAGATGTGGGAAATTGCCAGTCATGGCGGTCGACTAGTTCTTTACGAGTGAGAATCTTATTTTAATGACTCTCGTTGAATATTTATCTGGTATTTAACAATACATTTTTTCAGTCCAGATCCCGAATTGGCCCATCACACGTCCTTCTTTGCTGTGACACTTGCTCTCAGCACCAACTGGTTGTGGAAGATAGCACTTAGCCAGTCGACTCTGCAGAAGCTACTGGCTGTTCCTACTATTGGCAAGGCCAGATTATGCTTGGCGATATCCTGCGCTGGGGTCATACTTATGAAACTCCTATCTTGCTTTCTGGGGTTAGCGCTGTACGCCTGGTATGCTGGCTGTGATCCACTTCTTACTGGACAGATCAAAAAACATGAACAGGTATTTCTTAAAACAAAATAAGAGTAAAGTTACTTTACAAATGTGTAATATTTACGTGAATAAAAATATGCACATTATTTGAAAATATATTACACTAGCTTTCTCCCGCGACTTCGTCCCCTTGGAATTAAAAAAAACAATAGTGAGTAGCCTATGTGTTCTTCCAGACTATCCTCTAAGCATATTCCAAATTTCATCGAGATCTGTTCAGTCGTTTAGGCTACAAACTCTAACAAATATCCATCCATCTTTCGCATTTATAACATTAGTAAGAAGTAAGATTACGACTCTATTTGGATTTGCTTTGCAGTTGGTCCCACATTTCCTGAATAACTTGGCCGCAATGTTTCCGGGAATATGTGGCATATTCATAATTTCAATATTCAGTGCAACGGCAGGGTAAATACGGATTTTATTTGACTATTATTTTTATTTAATTATTTAATAGCCAATTATTATTTTATTCTAACTATACAGTCTTTCTTTCAGGTGTATTGCCTCTCTTATTAATTCGATATCGGGCGTCCTATTTGAAGAGTTTATCAGACCTTGGATGCCTCAAAACACGAGTGAATCAACCTGTTGTAAAATAATGAAAGTCAGTATTTATTTTAACTTTATTTTGAGGTTCTCTTTGAATTTGCTTATTATTATCCTTATTTTATACATCCAATGCTGAAGATATTACCCAAACCACATTTATATTTCAATATATCCTATTTGTAAATCTACCACGCCATCTATTACGAACGTTCGACATCTAGAATAGTGACAATGTTTTTATAAAAACAACATTTACAGTATATTGCATTTCAAAGCAATTTATAGATTGCGTCTCATTAAATTGCACAGATTAGATGACAAAATTATACTATGTATTTTTTTATAAATTCACTTTCATAGGTAATAAAATTTTGTATTATAATACTTCTAGCTTCTTGACGTATCTCATCTCATCTTTTTAACTCTTTCAGATTCTATGTGTACTGGTAGGATGTTACTGTGCGGGTGTTGTATGGACAGCCAAAGAATTAGATCGCTTACAACATGTAGCGTCTGGAGTAACTGGTGTAACAGCTGGAACACTTTTAGGACTATTTACACTTGGAATTGTATTTTCCAGAGCTAATTGTTCAGTAAGTTTTTTCCCCCCAATTTATTTGATTCAAATTATGGATTAACGCCATCTATGGACACAGTCAAGTATTAAAGTTGACAGTCAACAGTAGCAGCGCAGCAGTTAGTTTTGCCATCTGTGAATGAAGATTATACCAAAATAGTAATTTATTGTATAACTAGATGACGGTGTTATACTTTTAATATTTTTGACTAATCTTTATAACTCCACGAAAAGCTGTTAACAGCAAAAGTAATGTCAGGTTTCCTAGCTAGTTCTTACACAACTAGCTGGCATGGTTCGTAATCATTTTTTTTCTAATTAGGTATATAGGTGTCATTTAGACATTCATGAAGGTAATTTAGTCTGAATTTTCATGTAGTTTAATTAAGTATTCCAATGAGATGTTAATTTGGATGCAACAGGGCGCACTGAGCGGCTGCCTGCTGAGTCTGTTGCTCTGCGGCTGGCTGCTGATAGGCGCCGACCACGCGCTAGCCACGGGGGCGTTGACCTTTCAGGGCAAGCCGCTACTTACCACAGGTTGCGGTAAAGCGAATTTTACGCACATACTCGCAAATATCACAACAATTATTCCCAACGCAGCGTGAGTATCTAATTAAACGTTATTTATAGGCAGTTAACTGTGAATTATTCACGTTATAACGCACGTCCCTGTATCGCGTAATTAAAGTGCTCGAATTAACGAGTTTTTGTCAACGACATTCCGTTTAAAAGTTACGTTTTATTTATTGCGCTTTACGTGTAGTTTTTATGTGCAATAAAATATTGTTAACAATGCCTTAATGGACAATTTCATCCCTGTGAAGTTAAAAGTAAATTGTTTTTAACTATTTAAGCTCCCTGAGTTTACAGTCAATTAATAACTTGCAAAATTGTTCATTAAAATAAAAGATTTATTAAACTATTAAATTTTTTAAATAGGAGACCCTTTTTATAGAGACTTAAGGCCCTCCAAGGAAACTAAATTAGTGGGGGAGAATATTACGAGTTTTCGATACTAACAGACAATAACATCTTGTATATCATTTTATGCGATATTTACTATTTCTCCACTATTATATAAAATTATAAAAGCTGTCATGTAATATTAATTTGTTCCAGAACTCAATTACCAGCGAAACCGTTGCAATCTCTATTTCGTATATCGTTCACGTATTGTCCATTTGCTGGTGCGATATCAGTTCTCCTTATTGGAGTACCAATGAGTTATTTGACTGGAAAATCGAAAACTGATTCCATGAACCCTGACGTCTTTTGTCCGCTGACACAGAGTTTTCTTCACAAGTCAATGTCAAGGAGCCCTTCAGAGTCGATGGAAATGAGAGCGCCGGACACACAAGAAGTTTATATGGCGTTAGACGAAGCTTTGAAACATTTAAAAGAAGTCATAGAAAGATAGTATTAAATTTTAACGTTTTTATTTTGAGTTTAAACTTGCTTTATTACCTATTTGATGTTTTATGGTATACGAACCTTTTGTTATGCGACGAGATGCGAAAAAGATTTTTGTAGCTTTAACTACATAGCCGAGTTCCTCGTGGCCCCGTAACTTTGTAACGAATTTAAAACTAGTTTCGCTAAAATTCACAAAATGTGTCTGGAATTTTCTTCAGCTTTGATACGTAAACCAGCCTTATAGAAAATTTACGTAAAAAACGGATAACTTTTAAAATGTGACACATTATGGCTACTCTTACCAATTTTTTTTAACAAACTTATAACAAAATTATTCACTGATATTTTTTTTAATTCCCCGCTTCTATTTAATCGTACTTAACGAGCACCGTATAATTAACGATTGATTTGACAACGACTCTACGTCGAAGTTCTCCTTTGCAATGCAAATTCTAATTGCAGAGTCTAGTTATGACCGCCAGATGGCGAACCAAGAGGAACCGATCGACTGAATGTTCTCGTATGCTAAGTTAGAGTTCAAAGTTCTCTCGATCAGTTTACTCGATAGGAATTTAGTTCGTCTATCAGTTCAAATAATATAAACTACTAGAGGAAGTTTATTTTGAAGTATTTAGTTGCAAATATGCCAATTAAACAGTGGTTTCTTAATTTAAAAAGTCATACAACTACCATAAATTATGGGACACGTAATATACGCATTGAACTAGGCACCTCGAAATGAATTTGGATCGTCAAATCCTTGTTTACCCACAAACTGCTTTCGTTTTTTTTTTAAGTCACGTCACACCTATTTAAATAACCATTAAAATAACTAGCACTTTAATATTATAGTCTCTTTACTTCGTCGGAAATATGCAAACGGGTTTCGTGAGCTTAACATTCTCCAGACAAAGGAAGAATGTTGGTTAATATGCTAGGGTTTTTAGACATATTATAATCTAGTTTCTATGAACTATATGACAATTTAAATATCATTTTCAACTCAAAGTAATAATACTTTTAAAGCAAATATTTGTTTGAAATTTATATGTTTACGTCAAAGGTCAAATAACTTTCTTATAGCTCTGGATTGTGTCAATTTAACTATAATTGAATGCAAGCAAAGTAATATATTGTTGCATTGATATATACTAGAACTGCATTTATGTAATGATTACCATATGAATAAATCCGAAGCTGTGATTGCGCCATTAGGCATATTGTCATCGAAGCGTCCATTTTGGAACTATTAGCACAAATTGGCACCGCAGGCGAATTGATCGTTCCGATGCCGAGTACTACATAGCCATTACACTGTATTTTATTCATATCAGAATAAATATATTTATACAATTTATATTGCCCAAACACCAGCACATAATGTCATCTGCCTTTTGAAAAACTCAACTCAAATCGTACTAATATTATAAATGCGTTTAGATGGATGTTTGTTAGAGTTTGTACCCTAAACTGGGCAACGGATGTCGATGAATGGCATAGATGTAGAAGATAGTCTGGAAGGACATATTATTTACTTTTTTTTAATTCCACTCGTAAGGAATCGCGGGCGAAAGCTAGTAGAGACATAATATAATCCAAAAGAGGTAATATAAATATTTACTCGTCCAAAATCGTGAAATCAGAAGACAAAAGTTCTTACAACTAATATTTTCACCAAACCTAAACTACTATCGTACTAGTATAGCATTCTATGTTCCTAACGTATATTTTGGATTTAATAAAACATGGTCGATATCAGGTCGTAATGATCAGAGCCTTTCCTCAACAGCAATTAATTTAATGCTGCCATATAGATGGTAATGGACGTGTGACGTGGCTTAATTGCGGTATTAGACATTGTAGTATTGGCTCTTGCGATTTCGGTGATATTATGTCAAATGGCTATTGAATACATTAAAATGAATTAAATATATTTTTATATAAAATTCAGTGCGCCATTGAGCAAAGAATGCACTCCTAGATGATCAAAGTGTGTTCCTATCAGCAAAATAAGGTCATTAAACGAACGAACTCTCGGAGGACGTACACAAAAGGTATTTAAGAAAGTGACGTTAATCTGTGGTACCTAATTTTACTTCTTCTGATAGGAACTGAACTAATTTTTATTTCATTTAAATATTTTACAAAACAAATTACAGAAAGAGGTTATAAAAGATTTCTAACTTCCATTAGCAATAAAGCTGCTCGGCAAGATTGCTGAATTCCTTTTAAGCAATGAACCCTGTAAGTAATCGTAGATTCTCAAGAAAGTCCAACTTAGTACTAGGTTTATCGGCATTCGGTTGATACAAATAATTTGAATTAAATTTCCTATAGAAGCTGATCAAGAGAGTAGATTTTTTTTAAAAGACTACGAATACTTCTAACACTACCTATGTCCTCTAATTAATGTTATTAATGCAAAAGTTTAAATGTTTGTTAGAGTTACCTGTTCATAGAGATTTCATCCATCCATGCCAAATTTCATCGAGATTCTAGCCTGTTAGGCTAAACGTATCTCGATGAAATTTGGCATAGATGTATAACATAGTCTGGAAGAACACATAGGTTATTTACTTTTGATTTTTTTTTAATTCCACGCGTACACATTTGGGGTAGAAAGCTAGTCTTACTATAAATGTGTATAAATATATGTTATAGTATTTATCTAATTTATTTACTAAAATGAATTTCCTTTAAGTTCAACTTTATAGCTGGTATCTGTGCATCATAAACTTCGCTGCAAAACGACTGTAATGTGAATAGTTTTAACATTTTCGGGAGTTAAAATGAAGTTTGAGGTGCATTAAGTGAATTCTGTTAGTTCATAAACTGAAAGTTGGGAAAGAACTTCATTGTTACTGACGCCCTTGATTCTGTAACACGAACAGGTGTTAGAGTTAAAATCAAGTTAGTGTTTGTTCTTTTCTTTGGTGAATTTAATACAAAGTAAGTGTGCATTAAAACTATTTGTCTTAACTTTTACGTAGTTTCTTTGATTCCTATACTGAGAAGGTTTTTTCACCTCAACTATCGTTTTGTATTAAAAAAGTCGTAGATCGGTTCGTGTAATCAGGGACGAAATATTCAATGAGACGTTTTCCAAAAATGCATATAACGTAACATTAAGATATACTAATTTCAAATTAAAAGAATACCTGGGGACCTAGCACTAAAATTTCTGAAAAAGTATTCGTAATATCATCAACAAAATTTGTATTCGATTTATACAGCGCCCCTATCAGGCGTAATACTACATACAATGTAATATCATACAAATTTTATTGAGTACCTTACACAATACTTTCTCTCAAATTTTTGTGCCTCTCAAGAGTGTATTTTGTGGCTTGAATTTAGGTTACAATCTTACTAATATTATAAATGCAAAAGTTTAGATGGATGGCTGGATGGATGGATGTTTGTTAGAGTTTGTAGCCAAAACGGCTGAGGGGATCTCGATGAAATTTGACATAGACATAGAGGATAGTCTGGAAGAACACATCGGCTACTACTTGTGTTTTTTTTTAATTCCGCGCGGACGGAGTCGCGGGCGAAAGCTAGTGCTCTATAATTTCAGTTTATCAGACAGACATAATATAAATACAGGACTTTATTTTTACGTCTTTAAGAATAATAAAATAAATAAACGTAATACTTTAAAAGGGTCGGCTGTATAAAACACTGGAAAGCTCCGAATGTCGTTACCATTATGGAAATTCGGACTCACATCGAGGCTCTTACAAGAACGCGGTTACCTGGATTAAACTACATTATTACAGATTTATTCGTCTTTACTGAAAATTCTTTTCTCATTTTGATATAAAATACAATTGT
>LD688936.1:3418492-3432897 GCA_003118335.3 Papilio memnon
TATTTTGACTTTTAGCTGAATCAAAGTCCTTTTGTATTGTTATTGAAATAAAAATCGTTATAAATCCCTTTTGTTAACACTTTATGACGACAGATTTACATCCTGACCTTCTGTCACCTATTAAATTAATTTTAGTAGGCGAGACGGTTGACATCTCATCTGCAAATATATCCTAAATAGTTGTGTCTGAAATGATTACTGTAGACTTTAGAAACTCTTTACCTAAACACGTTAGTTTGCACTGCGCATCCAACAAATCCCTGGGAGGACTTTGGATCATGAAGGAACCTGATCTCAAGAGGACCACAACCTTCATCACCTAAGTCTATAACCTGCTGCAGTTCACGAGTAGACCACTTGTACACATTGAGAGAAACTCCGTACAAATCTCTATTAGGAATATCTTGTGGCCGCATACCGCTATGAATAAAATAATTACTGGTTAATAAGTGAGTAAACTACATGTTTTAATTTTGTCTTTGAGGTATTTATAGAAATTCCAATGTATACCGTGTAAAGCTCTTGGGACTGCCCCATTCAGATGCGATCATGACATCGTAGTATGGTTGATACCAAAAATCATAACCAAACTTTGCAATTTTATCGCCTGTTGTCCATGTACCTATAACAAAGTTTTATGTTATTTTTAAATGTTTTGTTAATATTCTTAATCGCGATATCTCATGCTACTCACCTGTTACTTTTAAAGTCTTAGCATCGATGAGCACGAAATCACCCTTACCGTTGCCATTTTTATCTCCCATAGTTGAAATCATAATATTGCCGTCTGCGAGGCAATGAGCCGTGTGAGGATACGCGCAGTTTAACGATTTCAATTCGGAGCCTTCAATCACCTTAAAAAAAACATGTCAGCAACAGAGTTTATAAGATTAAGTTAGGTTATAGATTATCCAGTAATAACTCGAGCAAATTTTGGTGAAATAGGATTAAAACTAATCATATTCTAGATATCAGTGCGCGATTATTACATTTGTATAATATATATTGTATACTTAAAGAATTACAATGGGTAATGTCTTACTTGATTGATTACCCTTGTTTTTGGCCATCGTATTTAACCTTGAGAGTTTTTGTCACTTATACAAAATACGTGACTTGCATATGCGGAGTACATTTTTGGCACACAAATATTAACATATTTATTCTTACTCTACGCCATACATACCTTATGCAACTCTGGTTTTCTAGGATCAGTACCGACATCGACTGCAAATACGTTGGAAGAATGTAGCGCGGGCAATATGAGAAGGTCTCTCTTCAACTCCGGGTTATCGTGACAGCTGGAGCATACATTCCAGCCGCTGTGATGCAGTTCATTACCCACACTTCCAGTGTATGTGCGGTGAATAACCTATCAAATATAATCCAATAGAGACAAAGTTAATATTTACACCCTATACGTTCCTTGCTCAATTGGACATCACACACATCAGGGAAAAGTATTTTTTACATTAAATCTTCTTTTTCTTTGTTTTCCAACTCCAATATACTAAAAGTAATCACCTGGCTATAAGTTGAGGACTCTGGATCTACATCAACAGTTGCAAGATAATCTTGTTTAGTGACATCGGGCTGCACACAGACGACGTACAAAAGCTTTTCTCTTTTACCGTGTTTAAACGCTTCTAAGGGTGTCGCGTACCCTGGCCCTTTACCTAGGAACATTACAATAGTACAAAACATAAGTCCAAATGAAATAGTTACTTTTATCCAATACGAAACTACAAATTATTATGCCAAGGTATAATTTTTTACAAAAAAATCAATCTTTATCAAAGTACACTCTGATGTACAAACGAGGGTTGTCAGCATAAGGGGGACTGAACCCCTCGCAATTTAGTAATCACATCAGGTAATGTTTGCATATAAATGACTCCTTTGTGTCACAGATCTCATTCATCGGCTATTGTTTGTTTTGTGACGTTAGTACAGCAGCTATAGAACTAAATAGATTCAAGAGTTAATCAATTAAATCAAAACGTTTAAAGACTGATACTGAAGTACAAATTACAATTCTCAAAGGGATTCATAGTTCAATTTTAATACTGACGTTCGCTTAAAACCTTTAGATCTGGTATTTAAATGATAATTGACTTAGATATGGGTACTATAAATTAAAATATTACAAACCAAACAAGCAGATTATTTGAGATGTTATGAATGATCAAATCTACAGGATTCTGTATAACGTTAATGCATTTTTATGTAATGCCTTTTGAATACTACTTAATTTAATTTAGATCACATAGGTCACAGCAGGAATTATCATAATCATCATCTGAGACAGCCACAACTGGGCCTGGGCATGGTCCAGTAATTTCTCCACGTCGATCTACAGCAGGAACTATGTTGTTCCACAAATCGTTATAAAACTGATTCTCAAAGGACTGCATATTCCTGATGCATTATCTAGAATTGTTATATATGAGGATAATAATATCATAATATCCCCGTTTACGACGCACTTGTCTGATCAATACTATGTTTTATAATTTAATACAAAGGTAATTGATCGATTGCGTACTTCATCGTCTTTGGACTATAGACTATCTAGGCTATTTACTAAGATAGAAGAAGTCACTGGCAAGTGCTAGTACATAATATTACGAATATATTTGAAGGTGACCACTGGAATTATAACATTACGTGAGATTTTGTGCTTCGAATTACTAATTAGTATTGTGAGTATATGTCGGTTGCCATATTGATTGCCATTCAGTCTATGTACTCGTATGTCCTGTTAGGAATCTAAAATAAACTTGCTTTAATACTGTTTATTGAGATAGTTATGTCACTACATTATTAAACAAACATTTAGTGTCCGACCAAAACTGGTTTTTCAGCCTAATCCGGAACCGCGATCTTTCAGCCTAACTTACTGTTTCGGTCAAAACCGAAACCGAAACTTCTGAAAAGACATTTAGGATTACGATTGTGTACTGAATTTTAGTGTGTTTTATAATCGATGGATAAAAAGCAAAACGTGTGTTGTTTTTAGTAAAAAAAAAAATAAGATAAAAAAGTAAGGACGATAATATATTTTTAAACGAGACAGAAACCGAAACCGCAAGTTCAGTAGGTCACTAAAAATAGTTCTTTGTTTCTTTTTAATATTGTTTGGATAATTTTTATGTATGTTAAAAATCAATTTTATCATATATTATTTTACAATATTGATGAACTTATTAATAGTTTTTAATTATTTGCAGCATTTTAATATTTACAACCTTTATAATCTTACCAGATTTGAAAAATGGACAGATAGTTAAAAATTATTTGGCACTTTACAAAAAAAAATAGACGACATAAATGTGAAAAACTGAACATATTTAAAGTGATAACGTAATACTGATATGGCAATGACCTCTCAAGAACATCTCCGCTGAATAGTTTATTTAGCTATCAAGTCAAGTAAGTACTAAAACATAAATACTCATTCTATGCTGTAACATTACTTATTATCATAACCCGATAATGGTTATAAAGACCAAAACAACTCAATAATAAGAAGTCCAAAAAAATCTTTAAATAATAAAATAGTTTTCAAATCGTAGGTATTATTTATAGCAAATACATTCATAATTGTAATTTACAAAACTTAGGCACATTAAAATACATAATAGTAGCATAATAAACATAATGTAATACTTACAACAAGCCATTTTAAAGCAAGCTCACAAATCAAATATAGAAAATATCTTACGAGTTTAACCTTAACCACTTCGCTCTGTGTTTGATACACGAGTGTGACTGTGACAGCTGCACACTTGATATTAAACTCGTATAGTAGGGATGGGCATTCAACGAACTAGTTTAATCAACAGTTGATCGCCAATGTTTCAATCGTTGGCCGTTTTTCGTTCAACTATTCGCGTCATATAACGTTTACATATTATTTTAGGATAGCATGTCTGTGTTTTTTGTCACATTGTTAGTACATTTACCGGTAATTTATCGGTTACCCTTATTATTTGTGATCGTGATATTATCTTCTCAAATATCTATCACAATCATATACTGGTGAATGCAGTTTTAATCTAAATTACATCATTCTGATATCGAATATTATTTGGATAAGGATTACAATAAAAGTAGTACCCAAACCAGGAATACATAACCTATATGGGAGTAAAAATTGTATTTCAATCGATTTGGTGGCTTAGTTATCATAGTTCATATCAAAAAAAGCCAAACAGAAAAGTTATACAATAAATAATAGGGATATAGAAGTTTTTGAGTCCACGTGGTCATGGTCGACCCAGATTAATGTTATTTACAAAAAAAAACGGTTATAAAATAACTTATACTTAATGTTTAAAAAAAAACGAAATATCCTAAAATATAATGGGTCTTGCCAGAAGGAATCATAATGTCAGCTGCCCCTCCCCTAGTGGATAAAAAATGTATAATAGATATAATAAAACTATTTCGAATAAGACCATATTAATGGGAGCTCCCCCCCTCCGCCTCTTAGACCTAGCTTAGATCATTGGCTGGTAACAACTATTGGTTCTTATTTAATTTTGTATTTTAAAGTATCAAATTACAATTTACTTGATATTATATTAACATTAAAAATAAACTACACACAATTTTACTCAGTTCAATTTCAGAGAAATAATGGCTTCATTATAAAATAATGAGTGATCATGTTAAAAGTTATTTTCAATATTATAAATCTACTTTTAATACTATATGAGCAAATGTATATAGTAGAATTTTTGCCAGTATAAATTTGAAGGTACTAACAAAACTTAAGGCCTGTTCCACCAAATTGTAAATTGTCTGATAACAATCCAACGTGTAAAATATGTGATGGGAATATCGGGTTTTGTTCTCTTATCTGACAGTGACGTCATTTTAAACTATCTTAGCCTCTATCAACCAGTGGTGGGACAGGCCCTTACAATTTTGTAAAATAGTCAAGAATGATTTGAAGAAATAAACTTATCCGTAATTTTATTATTAATTCATACACATAAAATAAAATTGTCAAAAAATAATCATTCAAATAGAAACAAATCATACACCAAAAAGACACAGACAGCATTTAAATTCATATAAATGAGTGTGTACGACACTTTATAATTAAATGCAACACTTATTAGAATAGTCAGTATAAAAGAAGCACTCTTAAAGTTGAATAAACAATCTTCTTTTCCGAGTTGGAGGTCGATGTGTGCGCACATAACTATCCTGCATGATCCGATTGAGACTGGAGTGCTGGTGAAATTGGTGTCGAATTGATACATGTCTACTGATATTCTTAAATAAAATATGCCACAACGCCTTATCCTTATTCTTCCACAATAAATCCGCAGTCTTTTCCTTAATCCTACGCATATTTTCTTCCAGTCGCCTGGCCTTTATTTCCATTTGTATGAGAGAGCGAGTCGTATTTGTCAAAAGTCGGTACAGGTATTCCTTCCTTCTAGTTTTATTCTGTTCCGAGAAGGTTTCATTTGTCATAGACACGCATTCACTAGTGTTCTTTTGCATGTGCAACTTCGCGTTCTGAAAGTTTCCACCGAAGGTTTCAATGCGAAATAAAATACTGACGAGTAGAATTGCCAGACCAAAACACAACAGCATTAATAGTTTGGCGTGCTTGTAAAGTGGTTGTGTTATAAAATTCATGTCAGAACATTGATATTGTATTTGAATTTGAATATATAACGGCCCATTTCGATGTTTAGCTAGTAATGAAGTATGTAAAATCTTTTAGTTGAAACGCGAACGACGCCCTCTCACGGCATGAGCGAAAACGATACTGACTGGAGTGAAAACACGACGCCGGTGCGACGCACCCCTCAAATTTCCCCAATGACTTTCCCTCTTGAATGTGAGAAACCAAAACATTGGATACGACATATTATTCAGTTTAGAATTATTCTCATTAAAAACTATACATTTGCATTTGTTTTCTACATTTATTATGATGTATGGAATATCCTTTATTCTGTAAGTATTTTAAATATAACATTTAGTTAACTTCAAGTTTTAATTCCAGAAATTCAAATGTTGCCCGACTGTTAACATCAAGTGCAGAACTTTAAAAACTTGTATTGCTGTAATATTTAACAGAATAATTAAGATGTTATTTCACACGATAGAAAGTACATCTTAGTATATTTCTTTCCTCCATGTTTTCTTAGGTGCGTGAGTAGCAAAGGGAGAGGGGGCTCGAACTCGTCTGTCTCTCGCGTCACCTCACCTAATGTAGTTTCGTCGCACTATCTTGTTGGCACCGGCATTAAATCAGAATAAAGAGATGTATGTAATCGTATTTTTAAAGATACAAAGGTTAAGGCGGTCGAATATGATATAACTGGTTTATATCAAACAGTTTTGTTTTCTCGAAATCTATCATAAAATCCCACCACATTTCGATATTTGTGTGACTTGTGTTTTATTCCTTAAGTTATTGAAGTATTTAACTGTTTAAGTTGTTATATAATCGATTTGTTTAACTAAGTAATCTTACACTAAACACTATATATATATATATATATATATATATATATATAGTGTTTAGTGTAAGATATATATATATATATTATAATATTATAATTATAATTATAATATATAATATAATATAATATATAATATATATAATATAATATAATATAATAATAATAATAATATTATAAATGCGAAAGTTTAGATGGATGGATGGATGGATGGATGGATAGATGGATGTTTGTTAGAGTTTGTCGTCTAAACGGCTGAACGGATCTTGATAAAATTTGGCATAGATGTAGGGGATAGTCTGGAAGAACATATAGGCTACTTGGTTTTGTTTTTTTTAATACCACGCGAACGGAGTCGCGGGCGAAAGCTAGTAATCTATAAAAGCATTTTTAAATCTTGTAAAAAATGTACAGAGCAAATAAGTGATAAAATAACCTCCCTCGAAGGCTACAAGGGCGACTTTCCTCAAAGGTTTAAAAGGAGTATTTATTATTATTCGACCCAACTTGATTTCTTACGGACAAAGGACCCATAAAATATTTAACAGCAGGATCTATAAAAACGATACAATTTTAACGCAAACGCCATATCTAGGGACTTGCTCGAGGGGTTACAGCTGTGAAAGGTCGCCTTTTATAAAGTTAGTATTTTCATAAAATGTATTGCATAAAATGTTTGAGGAGACTTTTTATAGAAACTGATAGTATATGTGTTTAAGATGGAACTTTAACACAAATAATCAGATAACTCATGATTAGAGCAATTATTTTCGTCTATAATTACTACGTTTCTTTGATTTTTATCGATTAAGTAATACAATTACTCTAATATTTACATCGAGGCTATATACTCATCTATACTAATATTATAAAGAGGAAAGATTTGTATTTTTGTTTTTTTGTATGTATTGAAATAACTTAAAAACTACTGGGCCGATTTTGAAAATTCTTTCACCGTCAGAAAGATAATTTATCTGTGAGTAACATAGGCTATATTTTTTATATTCACGCGGGCGAAGTCGCGAGCAACAGCTAGTATCAATATAAAGAGAAGAAAAGCCGAAGAGAATTTATGTTGCGTAAGAAAGCGACATCGGTTGAGGGTTGAGTGTGCATTAGATGAATATATATATGTAGATATAGAATATATGTAGATTTATTGCAGGGAAGTTAAATAAAGAGGCGAAACATATTAAATGTAGATATTCTAATTTTTTCCAGTATTATAGGTATACAAAAGACCATGTGACAAGGAGTGATCCATTTTATCATTGACTAGGTCTGAAAAGCCATCGCCTGTTATAAAATGTATTAGATGGATTTGCACTATGTTTCTAGGCACTGGTTAGTACTTCCCTTTATAAAATCATAGTTTGTGCATTTTTTGATTAAAACATGTTATTCTGGTTATAATTTGTTTTGTTTCCTCTGAACTTTTAAGTATCGAGGAAAAATAAACATAAGTTATTTGGCAGTGCACACATTAGTAGTGAGAGATATTTCTCTAGCAGTGTGCTATAATGTACTATCGGGGAATTTGTCGGTGTCCCACCTCAAAGGCCAGTCATTTGAACATTTTGTACGTATTGAGATCACGCGGAACAATAACTAATAGAATGTAATTTTTTAATAGGTCTGTACGAAAAAGGTTGGTCATTGATCACGAAAATGATTGCTTTTTTATTATTATCTCTTAACTTGTGCACCTTAAAGCTACCTAGTTATTGTAAGAGGCGAAATATTTTCTCACTTACAGAGAAATAGATATAATACAAAAAATGATATTTCTTTGTAAACAAGAAATGTCTAATTTGTCTGAAAGCGGAACACCGCAAAGGGCTGGGACTGTACATCCACTTGAGAATACATTAGTACTCTGTCAACTCCAGCATGACAAACGATAAACGTCGTGCGTGCCATCTGGTGGACAGTAACGCATTACCCTCGTAAATTACTACAATACAATATATTATTTCTTTTCACTATAATATTGTTCTTTATTAACTAGCTTTCGCCAGCGTGGAATTAAAAAATTAAAGTAAGGAGCTTATGTTTTCTTCCACTGGTCGATGTTAGAAACTGTGATAAACGGAAATAAAGAAAAAGAACCTTTTTCTTAAAAGGCGAAAAACAAAACGTTTTTTGTTTTAATGGCGGCGTCATATTCATAAGAATTTTGCTACACAGAGCTCTTGTATGTTCTTGGTGTCTCTCTGATTAATAGAACAAAGGAACTGCAAACTATCGTTAACAAGAGAACATTGTTGTATGCTGGCTGCCTTCTTCATATTAAATGTCGCCTTGAAATTGTTTTAGTATGAACATATGCTCCTAGTAATAAGAGAATTGTGGTCTTTAAAGGCTTGCTGTCAGAATCATTTTACCCTATTAGTTTAGGTAACATAAAATTATTCCTTAAAAGAAATTATTACAATGCCTTTTGTTTTGTAGATTTTAAATATCTTATTATTATATTTATCTGGTTGTACAATGTTTTTTATGGGTGGTCCTATGCCGCCCTCTCGTACCCCTGACGTGTTGGGATCGGGGACTTTGGGTACCATGAGAATTTACTATTCTAATATCACAGTTTTTAAAATGCTAAGACTACAATGTTTAAACTTGTTTTTAATTAATAATGGAATTAATAATGGAAAAATGGCTTTTTATTTCCTTTTTAATGTATATTTAAGCTTGGAAATTTTAACATATTCCGCAATGAAATTGATTCACTGTCGAATATGAATGTCCGGGCGATTCCCCCAATATTTGTTTTCGTGTCTGAAATACATCCTCCACAAGTAATACCCGCGTAAGCAATTTTCGGATAAAATGTTGTCAAGCAATATTATACCCGAGCAATGTTTACTGAAATTAAAGCCTCGCTATTTAAGTGCAAATAGAAGTAAATATTTGAAGACTTGGATCGTGACAAAGACCCGTCTATTGGAGATATTAGATAGTTAAATAAGGGCCGCTTTAACATTGGTCTGGTTATTGAATACGATAAGATGTTTTGTTCATTGTCAAAAGATAATTTAAGTCAATAACTACTTGTTGAAAATTTAGTTAAACAAAATAATGCTTTATTGAGAATAGAATCGCTTTTATTAGAGGAAGGAGTGAATTGTCTTCGCTGATTCATCCTCATGCCTCGCTCTAAATTTTCTTTTAACAATAACCTAATTAATTAAATCTAACTGCGCTTACTTCACACACCACGGATTTTATTTAAAATTTGTATCAAAACCTGATCATTAAATCGCATCAGGAAATCTTCCGTATTGTTCGGAGACATGAAGCTTCAAAAATTATGCCCTAAAACCTGCTTTATTGTTTTCGACTGCTACTTAAATCTAAGTATGCGGCAACCTCAATAAAGTCAGCCATTTCTGTCGTTTTCTCAATTTACAGCCCTGACCCTTACAGCAGTGTTAACCCTGCGAGTCTTGGGCGTTACGAGTCAGGTCTCGTGGGTGTGATAAAAAGCGGTTAAGGGATAAATTAAAGAGGGATAGGAGCATCGTAACATGTTTTGATAATGAATAACAACCAACTAACTTTAAGTTACCACATTTACAAACAATATGCTATAACAGTGTAATAAATATAAATTTGTCTGTCTATGTGTTGTTTGTGCTATAACAGACCTTTATACAGTTACAACAATTTTTGTATCGTCCTGTCTTTTTGCGGACAATAATACGATTGCTTAATAAGGTGTGTAAATTAGACCTGACCTCGATATATTCAAATGGACAACTTATTTACAATATTACGTTTATCATTAAATTTTGTATGAAAAAATTGATTTTCCTCCCAGATTGAAGTGTGAAACCTAAGTTTATAATTGTAGTTATTCTTTTATTAAAAAGTGAGAATTGGTTTTAATCACTGGAATTACATTTAGTTATTATGGTATATTCATTCATTTTACAGTGGTAGAGCCCGCTTTAACATCTCAGCACGAATGGGTGGACTCGCCCGGTGCTATACTACGACCACACAGAAGACGGGCGTGAAGTGGAAGCAATTCCGCGTTTCGTCTGATGAGTGCGGTGCCGGAGGCTCAATTTTAGTCCCTTTCTCGTTCCACCCTTTTCTTATAAGGAAAGGATTGGATGAGAAAGTGGATTTGACGGTGGAGGAGACGCATAGGAGGGAGAAATATCCTCTTTATGTACGTCTTCTCCTCCGTCGATTTTGGGTAGGCAACGCATCTGCAATTGCGGATGTCTATGGGCACCGGTTGCTTAGCCATTTCAGCGGATTTAGGTGGCCGCTTGTTCGTTTGCCATTTTATCGAATAAAAAAAAATCATGAAGTCCGCCAACGCATCTATAATTCATCTGATGTAGAGGATGGCCACGGTCGGTAATAATCACCCCGGTGTTTGTGTCCCCTTCCTTATAAAAAATACTTATATGTTTAATTTTAATACATATGTCGTAATAAGATACCTAAATCATTACTATTCATAGGACATCATAAGGAAAATAACATTTATTTTCATAAGGGAATACGATATCTCCCATATGAGAACAAATCAAATCAAAATGCAATTGCATCCACGTTATGCATCTCGCTATCGTCAATCCGATAGATTCAGTTTATTCCTCCAGGAAATAGAAATACGATTCTAAAAGTCGCAAGCAAGAATTCTTATACCAAAGGTAAACTTTATAAACCTATAACAAATGTAAAACCATAAGAAACAAGCTAAAGCAAGAAATAAATAATGAATTAGAGAAAACTTTCGTCACATACAATTTATTTAATTTTCTTTATCAACGAAGATCATTTTACAACCTCAAAACAACACTTTCAAGTTTTTTATGGATATTTTATGCAAGAAGTCAACATGAAAACTTTTCAAACACTAAATTATAGAACACATTGTTGTAGGAATATTCAGTTTTAACTTTGGATGTACCGCGCAATGAATTTGACAGGATGACAATATTTTCTGAGGTCCTTTTGGCCACGACATCGTTACAAAGCAGTTAGAAAACTTTTCCCCCAGGACATAAAAACTTTAACGTGTTAAAGAGGAAAACATTCTCACATAAATAGGCTGTGGTGGTCATTCGTTGCTTAACAAGGGGGAGAAAACTTTTGTCATAAAATCAGGGACCAAAGTGCAGTTTCCTACACACGAAATGACATCCTCAACAAACATCACAAATAAGTATATCGAATTAAAATAAAACTACAGTTAACTAACTCTTAATAAAATGTTTACCATATTTTACCGTGTTTTAACCCATTGACCGCCGCTGATTGCCATTATGGACGTCAACGTGATTATAAATAAATCGTCATACAAATTTCGGTACAAGCATGTACTTTGTTATTTATTGGTCTACACATAATAACATTCCAATAATCATGATTTGTCAAAAAATCGCGTAGGATACTAGTCAAAGAAATACTAAGTTTTTATCGTAAGGGCCTTAAGTTTTGTAAGAACTTCCTTTTTTAAAGATAATATGAAAAATTCCTCGGTAATGTCCATTTGGGAATTACCTGCCATCAAATTGAGGCTCGGATGTCCCTTGTGTATAACCGTTTTATTTGAAACCTCCCTTAAAATTAAATTGTATTTTGAACGCACCTGACCAGTACCGTTAGTGGGACAGGCAAATTGACGTTTCGACATTCAGGTGTCGGATTTTATAGACAAATAAATTTTAGATATATTTTCAAAACGGTGTTGGTATTTAACAGGATATGTCGTAAAAAATACATAAGTGCCAGGAGCGTACAAAATCCATAACCTTTTTAGACTTCGTGACTTTTTAGAACATGACGTGATATTTTGTTTTTATAAAATAAATACAAGTTACAAAATCTCAAGGCTTATTTACAATCAGTGTACTAACAGAGATCGACAATGTGTATCGAAGTCAAATATTTAACGAATAAATATTTTTTATTACTTATATTACATATTCTAGTTCATATTTTACTTATTGCAAATGCTAACGTATGGATGATGGATGGATGTTTGTTTGTAATTAAAAATGTTTAAAACGGCTCAACGGATCTAGATGAAATTTGGCACAGACATACTCCTAATTCCTCAAAATTTACTAGTGACCTTATCCTGCTGACGCATGACGGTTCCGAGGATAAATAGCTAGTGTAAAATATTATGTTCATGTTAATATCAAATATTAGAGGTGTTCAAATCTGTAGCGCCTGCGGGTATAGTCGCGGCAATCCGCCGCACATGATACGGTCCGAAATTCTATTATCATCTATAGATTGCCTCACCGACAACTCTCGCTCGGGGCTACGTGAAATAATGTTTATATAGGGGTACAATTTATAGTTAGACGTTTATTTAATCTTGGTATTATGCAAGCTTTAATAAATATTTTTTTCAGCATAAAATTTAAGCGTAGCACTTAAGTGGTTAACGCCGTAAATATAATAATGTATAGCTTTAGTAAGCATTTTTCCTCTCAACTAATTAGTATATTTTGTCGCGCTAGACTTTTCCGTAAAATCGAAAGGTCGTCAATCTTCTTTCATAATTTCTGACGTTTTAGCTGAAGAAATATATGATAAATGACCTCGACGAATTTTTAACTATAAATCATTCAAGAGATAAATTTGGTAAGTCATATCTAATGACGATATAATGAGAAATTATCGCGATCTTCGCTAACGTTTTCAAGTTGTATTCAACTTTTCTGGTTGCAATATAACAAATAAAATCTTACTTCTTACTAATATCTTACTCTTACTAATATTATAAATGCGAAAGTTTAGATGGATGGATGGATGTTTGTTAGAGTTTGTAGCCTAAACGGCTGAACGGATCTTGATGATATTTGGCATAGACGTAGAGGATAGTCTGGAAGAACACATAGGCTACTCACTTTTGTTTTTTTTAATTGCACGCGGACGGAGTCGCGGGCGAAAGCTAGTATACAATAAAGCAAAAGGAAAGTGACTTCAAAAGCTTAAGATGCTGACTTACACTGTCGGTTACATAAATTACTAGTAAAAGGAAATAATCTATATTGTTAATTGTTGATCACTTATAATAACATATTTTGTCTGTCAAAACGATTCATTTCTGTAAAGAAAAAAAATTGCACCATTAACGTCTACTTAGATAAACTCTTAAACAGAGGTCAGAAGTGATTCCAGCGAAATTGTGAAATATTTTAATGCCAGTGTCGATATCATAAACTAAATATGAAGACTGGCGGATTTGTTATAAGTCGTAATAAGCTCTTGTAAAAAATGAGGACAGATTTTTAAAAATATCTCTTTAATAACTGCTAGGTAATGCGACTGTGAATACTTTTTGTAACAACATTTTGCTCGCGCGACGGTAATAAAAAAGGAAAGCCTTGTTAAACAAACAACGACATAAAAACTTTATCTTATTCTAGCAAGAATTAGGGAGGGGAAGCTCAAACTTTCTTTGATCCGATGGAAGGTATTAAACTACATTTTTCGTGGTTAAAGGGGAGTAACGTGTTCAGTGGTTTCATGTTTTCTTTTTATTTTCACAATGTTTTGACATTAAATAAGTAATTCTAATTATTTGTAACTATTCAACGCTAAATCATTTACAAGGTCTTGTAGATTAAGCACTACTTTCATACAATATTTTTCGCATAAGTAACCTATTGCTAGCAATAATAAATAAGTACAGCTCTTTAATAACGCAGTTGCGTATGTTCAAAGTATTTTAAGACTAAAATATTTTTATTACTATAACATTATAGTTTAAAACAAATCATAACTAGATGTACTTAGTTTGTACTTCCTAAGTCTGTTCTAATGAATTTGATCCTTTACGTCCTCGTGATGAAGAAGAATTAAACTTTCGCTTCCAGTAGGAGTTTCGAGCATTGGCAGATTTTCAACTTCACCTAAAACATAAGATTATTA
>LD688936.1:3450902-3462708 GCA_003118335.3 Papilio memnon
TTTTGCGTTACCATTTATACGTCATTATTAGGACAAAATTAAAACTCTGAAATTGCTTGTTTTCATGCTCTTCCGTATTTTTTCTACACAAAAAACAGTTCAGACAATTGTTAAAACATTTTATTTTCTAGTTCCTTGAATTCGCTTTAATTGGCCTAATATTGAAATATTACTTTTAAATATAAATATGAAATGCAAAGTTAAGGATAACATGAAAATATTAGCTTTCGTCCGCGATTCCGTCCGCGTGGAATTAATAAAAGAAAAAAAACAAAATTAAGTTGCTTATGTGTTCTTCCTGACTATGCTCTACATCAACGCCAATTTTTATAGAGATTCGTTCACCATTTTAGGCTACAAACTCTAACAAACAACCATCCATCGATCTAGATTTTCGCATTTATATTAGTAAGATAGTAAGATTTGTAACTAACAAACTGCTATTATTAATTGATAGGTTGCTGGATATTGAAATAACACAAAGTTAATGATAAAGTAAGGCAAACAATGATTAATGATGAGTCTTTCGTGTGTTCCAAACGTGACTGGCCTTTCAAATGAATTTCAATACTAACATGAATGATATGCAAAAAGTTAACAATTTCGTTAATACTTATTCATGAGCAGTGTAATAGGTGATATTTCTAAGATGAATTATGATCCCTTTATTCTTATTTGTGAAGGTATTTATTATTTACACTTAAATACACTTAAGGTAGGGCACGGTTGGGCCAACTTCCTGGGCGCTGAACATAAAGATGTGTCACAGGTTAGCAAATTACTCAGTTTTATATAAGCCTGTTAATGTTATTGTAAACTCCCACTGCCTTAAACCTGGAAAAAGAAGGGGGCGCGGTAGAACTGTCGCTAAGAGTGCAATAGCGCAATATCCGGTACTTTTTATTTTAAATTATGTAACTAATGATGTGTCCCATACGTTTTACTTTTAAAATGCAAACACATTAAGATAAAAAAAAGCGTTTACCGCATCATTTCATTGTTAAATATTTAGCACAAAAACAAATAAAAGCTCTCTGTATGGGTAAAGCGATATTGCCAAAACTTTGTACGAACTTTTGTACTAAAAACTTTCCTTCTTTGTTCCGTCGAAATCCATTGGGTGCAAATTGACAAAAGTGAGAAAATCAAACGGAACACGAGACCGTTGATTGGTAAAAGTGAGAAAAATTCTTACAAAGTATAAAAAGGAGTTTTTCGAAATGGTGCAAAATGAACAAATGCGTTAGATATTTTGTATAAATGTTAATTTGATTAATTTTCATGCATTTGCATGGTGGAAGGTTTATAATCAGCAGTGGGCAGACAAAGGTTGATGATGATGATGAATTTTACTAACATAGTCAGTATTTTTTTTTAAATCTAGAGCGATATTAAAAAATTAAAGTCCTTGATGAGGTTGAACATTGATTTTTTTTACGACCTAAGCCCATTTTATTGTCCTTTAATATCAAGATAAGATTTCTCACGAGTATGAAGGTGCAAAGTAGGGCGCTGACGTAAATGGAAGCGATATCGGCAAACATAAAACCTTGAATGGAAAAGTTAACATTTGCAACGCACAGGTCGCTCGGGTGAATAGACCCTTTATAAAGGCTTATCGATTTTTTCACTTAAAGTTGACGCATTACAGATTTCTTTGCATGAGTTGCTTTGTAGCGGAACATAATAGAAAATAAACTCATTTAATATAAAAATAATATTTCACTAAGATATTTATAAATTTAGGTTGAGGATATTTTTATACTTTTCTTGTTATTAATTATAGTGTAAACTTCGAATTAAAAAAGTAAAAGAAACAGTTAAAAAGTTAAACAAGCTAATGAAATTTTAATTTACAGCTGAAATGATTCTAATTTTAGCTGGAGTGTTTCAGAAAACGAAATTCAATATTTAAATCGTAATAACTTGCACAATTTAAATGGTTTAATTGAAATAGATTTTATTAACTTAGTAAATTTACCTCAAACATTTAAAATCTGTACCCAGAAATAAGATTACAGATTTAGTAATATTATTATTTTCAATAATAACTCCCCGTTAGACTTAGATTTTTTAAAGAATTGTGTAAAATCTTACTAATTTTATGTATAAAGGCAAAAGTTTAGATGTGTGGATGGATGTTTGATACAGTTTGTAGCCTAAACACAACGGATCTCGATGAAATTCTCTGGATTCGTCTGGAAGGGCACATAGGCTACTTACTTCTTTTTAATTCCATGCAGAGTCGCGGCAGAAAACTAGTAATTTATATTACTAACACTGATAGTGAACTTTTATCTGCACGTAAACTTGCAAATTATTTAAATTTAAAATAAGACTGTATTCTGCTGCAAATATAAAGATATTCGCATATATATTTGTATATTTCCAGCGAAGTAAACGTGCAAATATGTTAAGAACATCAGAGCGGGCTATAAATTTCAATTTGCTCCCCTAATTTTTGGGACCCCGGCGCGTAATTTCACATCCAGGTGTATGTCTCCGGTATAATTTGGAGACGCAGAATAACTATCTTCTGGTAAACACGAGGGTGTCGGGAGTAATCGCTGCAATCTGAAGCGACGCCCCCACAACTCCGAACTCATCCTAAATTTCCCTCGAGAAAATCTACTTAAATATATTTTCACACGTTCACCGCGAAATTGTCGATGTCTTTGTTATTACTTTTGCATTTTGTTGCTTGCGATACTTGCGAATTTTTATATCAAATATTTTAATAAAAGGGTTTGAAATACATAAAATATACACTATTTTAAAATAACTTTAAATCTCATTGATAAGAAATGTATATGGTTTATAGGTAACTAAGAACAATACAGGGATCATTTTTTATTATTGCAACGTTTGTTTCATTAAACCTTTTCAACTTACTCTTAGGGATATCATTGTTTTATTTTAGATACTGAAAAACATTTTTTGATCATTCGATAGAATGAATATTGCTAAACATTTTATTGAAACGTAAAAAACAATGTCGCTCCAAATTTCAATGACTGTCTATCAATCATTTCGTTGAAAAATAAATATTGAAATATTTTGATGTATTGTATTTTTAATACTTATTTTCTGTTCCCTATTTCATTTTTAAATGAATATTAATTCCACTACAAATAAATAATTAATAGAAAAAGGTTATGGTAGCAGAATCGTCGTGTTTATGACACTAGATTATCATAAGATTATATCGTCCAAGGACACAAGATACTCCTTTAGAATGAAATTCTAAGTACAAATATACTTAACGAGTTTTAAAGTAAGGTTCCGTTGTACTCAATTACCGCATCTTAGTCTAGTAATCTACCTCATTTCCATTAGCTTATTATAATTAATACTTGCCTCTTATACTACTCACAAAACATAAGTCAACTTACAGCCTCTCAGCCAACAATTAAGTACTGTGTCTCTAATTAAGTGAAAAGCAGAGTAAAGAGCAACAAGTTTTAAGTAAAATGGATTTTTCGTGTCGTTGAGATATGGGCCGTGATTACTTTTCATTATGTTCCAAAGTATCGTACACACTTTTTTGGAAGATTAAGATATAAAGGGTGTACTAACTTATGGAGTACATAACCCAAAATATTTCGTGTTCTGTAAGAAAATGTTTCTCTAGCAGCCATAATATTATTAAACAGTATTGGTTCAATACGACAATGGATTAATAACCTCCTATAAATAGATTTGTCTCTATATAAGATATAAGATTTGTCTTATTAATATAAAGGACCTTTCAGAGCAGAACATATAGGTACTTATCGCAGTTCTACGAAGTGACCGAAACTATTCCTTCCATGTTATCCATTCAGATAGCGATTAGGACAAATGTTACTTGCAAAACATATAGGAATTCCATTTAATTTTTGTAATTACCAGACCGTTGTAAAAACTATATCACCATGATAATGCTTCATTATCTCTGAATTAAATATATAATACTAAATTTAATATTGTTCTAAAACGTTTAAAAATATTAACCGGTGCGGGACAAACCTCCAGTGATCTATACAATGTTAAGAAAGTGTTGAAAAATATCATAATTTTGCGTATCGTAAAGAACTATTAATAATACTGTTAAAGCAATTCATCGAGTTCTAATCGGACTGGTAATTTATCAACCTTTTGACAAGTAATGGACTCAATATCGATAACGTACAAGGTGCTAGTTAGAAAATGCTACACTGCTTTTATAAGTAAAACGAGTATTTTTGGGAGTATATATTTGAACTACGAAACTACGCGATTATCAGTCATATTCACCTAATAACGGTTAATGTGAACAGGAAGGGAGTGAAAACAATTGGTAAATGATATTTACTCATACCGACAACTTAATGCGCACGGTGGGAAGTCGTTGGACGCGAAAGGCGGAGAGCCGCATTCTGTGGAAGGTAATAACGCCTATATCCAAAAGTGGGCAGATAAAGGCTTGTGGTGACGCGATGATGAGGATTTACTCATCCTTAAGTGCCTTTACACATTTTTTAACGACTAATAATTTTGTCGGGACAGACTGACAAACCAAATGGAATTCAAAACATAATTGTTGTAATATTCGCATCTACATTCACGTTCGTACTTATTAAGCCATATTAAACAAAAGTTATGAAAAAGTCTATAGTCTACGGAGGCCTAACACGTTAAGAAGTTCAAGTAAGCGGTAGTTAAAATCTATAAAACATAATACAAACGTGCTTAGCGACACGGAGGCCGTCATGTTACGCTCCTAAATATACATTTATCGCACTAATTTCGTAGAAGTGTGAGTCACGTTAAAAAAACAATATACTAACCGCCAATTTACTTCACAGTTAATGTCAAGGTTACTAAAAATGTGGCTTTTTAATTATGAAAGATTTGTCAGAACATATTCCTTAATAAACAAAACGAAATGTTAATGTAATTATTTATAATTAAATAGACACATAAAAGTTTAGTTAGAAAATTGTTTTCAATTTTATTCAAAGAAAAATGAGTACTGTCATTTATAAAAGGCAAACGACGTTTAAATGTGGCACTAGTATGAATAGGCCACTCGTAGCAAGGGGCTTGGTCTACGGAGAGCTGTAATCGATCATTGCGTGCATTGCAGTGCCACGTGCTACAGATCTAAAGTAAAGGATTCAGACGTAAATTAACATTGAAAATCATAATTAGTGATATTCTGATAAATTTAAGAAATGACAAATAATAAAAAATAAGGCACCTCATGTGTACATATTTATAAAAATAAATTTTTAGTCTGAAGAAATATGATGTGAGTTTGTTTACTTCGCCACAGTCGTGTCTTACTTAACCATCCCAAGTGTCGCGTAAGTCTACGTTTCAGTTGGAATATATTTACAAGAAATAATTTATTTTAAACACAAGAAAATGCAATTACAATACAACAAAAACAAATCATTAAAATATGATAAAAGAACGAGGAATTTAATAAACAAACAAAAAGTAAGTCCTATATTTGTTTATTTATTAAAATACAGTTGTGTATTTAAGTAATTGTTTAAAATAAAACGTGAGTTAAATTTTCGACCGATTTATTTAAGTATTGTCCGAAGTCAACAATTTGCGTTGTATGTTGTCCCTTATTATATACACTTATAAAAATATATTTACATAATGTAACAATACCATATTATATATGCTATATGGTTTACAAATCAAAATAATTATGCTTAAAATAGAAATAGTTTACATTATGTTTATTTTAATTCTAATAATTTCAAGTGCATTTCGGCTCTTTTCCGATGGCGTGATCCATGGTGCCTCAGATGTATTCTAGACTCTCTCAGCTTCTGTTCCCGTAGCGCGCGTATGTACGCCTCGTCAACAGAATGTCTATTTTTATTCGGCTTATTCATATTTTTTTCACTATCTTTGAATAATACACACCACAGAGACTTATCCTTGTTATCCCATAACAATGACTTAGTGTACTCTTTCAGTCTGCGGCTATTCTCCTCGACCCGTCGCATCGCTATCTCGATTTTAATCAAGTCTTTGTAATGGTCGGAGACGGGCGATGCGGTCACATTATTTCCCTCGCCACTCGATCTAGCTGCGCTTATATTAATTCTCGACAAGTAATAATTCTCATATTGACTGGTCGAGCCTCGGGTTCGCAATAACCACACGACACTGGCGACGAAAGCGGCCGATATCACGAAAGTTAATATTAATAAAGTCAATCGGAATACTGAGCGATGGGGCGCACAACTCATATCACTTTTTGTTTTTGTTTGCCGACGTTTATTCGTACTATGGTATCGTACATAACGCGTTGCCTGCTACGAGCTACGGTGCTACGGGCGTCCGACCGCTACGAGGCGCCGCTGAACACTGCCGTGGGGCGACTACGCGACCAGTATCAGCGCACTCACTGTGTCTATCCGTTTTAATTTGCAGTCCGAAGCTGTATTCGAGCTGCAGATGCTTTCAAATCTCTTTGTGCGAGTTTTCTTTACTGTTGTGTAAAGTAATCGTCCTGGATTATTTCAAAACTTTCATAATTATAGCAATTCGAAACCATTTTAATTAATCGTAATCTGATCGATTTATAAGTCGTATAAAAAATATTTAACAGCAATTGCTAACGAATTAAATTATAGTTATTTATCCTACCAAACAATGAAATAAAAAACCGCTGAAAGATAATTCATCATCATCATCATCACCAGCTCACTATACGTCCCCACCGAAGGGCTCGGAGCCTACCCTAAAGTTAGGGTGACTAGGCCATAGTCAGATAGAAAAATAACTGCGAATGGCAAATTGCCACGTAATTAGTTGTTTATTATATTGTTCGAAATAACCTAAATATTCTTTTTTTAATTAAGAGTAATTAGGTTGCAAAATACAGATGAAAAATACTTTGTACGAGTATAAACCTTAAATTCAAATAATAATCGAGTAACTAAATTTACTTTGATATATAAAAATGCGCTGTAATAGTTTCAGCTTATTAGCTAACACATTTTTCATTCGGTATAAAATAAAAATAAAACTATTTGTAGTCATCTCAAAAAATCACGAAAGACTTATTAATTAATTAGATTAATTATAGTTCCAAATTCAGTGACAACAAATAAACTTATAAAATATTATTCATTATGTAATTACTCACCTTCTCATTTTCACAAACCTTGTTCTCCACATTTATTTAATGTGGACTATCCTTTATAGTTCACTAAGAGCATACATTTCCCATTCCTTTTGTACTAACATTATGTGAATTTTTACGTATTTTGAACAAAGCCTTTTCATTTTCTGTAATTAAACATTATACAACTTTTATGCTAAATGTAAAATTGTGCCCATTATTTTAGTCTCTAGTCATACCTTCCCTTTGATGTAAAATATATACTAGCTTTCGCCCACGACTACGTCCGAGTGGAATTAAAAAAATAACAAGATTGAGTATATATATAATATATAACATATAGGCATATGTTCTTTCAGACTATCTTCTACATCTAAACCAAATTTCATCGAAATCCGTTCAGCAGTTTAGGCTACAAACTCTAACAAACATCCATCCATCTAAACTTTCGCATTTTTAATATTAGTATGATGTTACTCGATGATAATGTATCGTCCGAATGTCAATTTTTTTTTAATTCGGGTCAGTAGTTTCGAAGATTTTTATTATAATCAAATCTTTCCTTCATCATAGCTAATATTTTTATAACCATTCCAATTACAATCTAGGCTTGAGATAAGATAATAGCAATAGCAACGGGCATCGCACTACGATCGCGCGATCTGGACGTTCTCTCAACTATCATCGGCTTCATATGCACTGAATGTTGTCACTGTCCACATTATGATTATAACTGGTAAACATCAGAAAAACACTAGTATCTACAATAATTTTCAACTAAACTCAAGTATGATGATTATTTTCTAAGCAAACTATTAAATTAACCGTCTTAAAAAGACATTTAATGTATTAAACTCATATATGAGTGGTTACATTAACAATACATTAAAAGGTTTTTTTCAAAGCTTTACCGAGCTTTCACAAAGCGCTTTGCTGATATGAGTAATTCATTAAATGGAATAAAATCGCAAAAAATACGGCGGAGTGAATATTTTAATTTCGTTTTGATTTTAATAACGTATGTTATAATGATTTAATGGCTATTTAACATCGTAAATATAATTAAAATACATTTTCATAATAAAGCTCAGTTCAACAAAACTTAACCATTTTAGTAGATTTCCTTTAGTGTCGGCAGACATATACCATTTTTTTTTTTATAAAATAAGGTGGCAAACGAGCAAGCGGCCACCTAAATGTGCCGAAATGGCGTAGCGACCGCTGCCCATAGACATCCGCAATTGCAGATGCGTTGCCTACCCTAAATTGTCTGAGGAAGAGACGCACATGAAGAGGACATTTCCCCTTCCTATGCGTCTCCTCCACCGCCAAATCCACTTTCCCATCCAACCCTTTCCTTACAAGAAAAGGGTGGAACGGGAAAGGGACTAAAATTGGGCCTCCGGCACCACACTCATCAGACGAAACGCGGAATTGCTTCCACTTCACGCCTGTCTTCTGTGTGGTCGTGCTGTAGCACCGGGCGAGCCGACCCATTCGTGCTAAGATGTTAAAGCGGGCTCTACCACTGTTAATTTAAAGATTGCAACATAAACAATTATCACATAATCATACTAATATTATAAATGCGAAAGTTTAGATGGATGGATGTTTGCTGGAGTTTGTAGCCCAAACGGCTGAACGGATCTGGATGAAATTTGGCATAGATGTAGAACGTTGTCTGGAAGAACACATAGGCTTTGGTTTTTAATTCCACGCGGACGGAGTCGCTGGCAAAAGCTAGAAGTGTTAAAATTGAAGAGTATTACACAATACAATTAGTACAATTCATAGATATAAATACAAGTACAGTGTCAGTAAAGAACCTTCGTTACAGCTCCTTAATTAGATTAGATCAGACATGGGTATGACAACTGAACATCTGGGCCTTAACACCTTTACTTATATAATTGCTAACAAGGTAAAGAAAACGGTAAATCAATAGTAATTAATTTTAATTCATTGCAAGATACATATGCGCATAATAATCAATATTAGGCATTTTCATCAATTCTTTTCATACTATTTATATTAACAGATTTACAGATATATACTACGCCCGCGTCTCCGTCCGTATGGAATTAAAAAAAAACAATAGTAAGCAGCCTGTCTATTCTTCCAGACTATCCTCTACATCTGTGCCAAATTTCATCGAGATCCGTACAGCCGTTTGGGCTACAAACTCTAACAAACATCCAGCTATCTAATCTTTCGTAATATTAGTAAGTCTACTTAATATGTGGTTAAAAATTTAACTTAGATTTGTCAAAACACAATGTTGGCTATAAATTTTCCTTGTCCAGGTTCATTTTATAAAATGTTTCATTGCCAATTCTACGAGCTTTTCTCTCTAATTATAAAAAACGTAAATTCTATAAACTACATGTTATTCTTAGTCTAAATATAAAACGGTTAAATGTATGATTTAACGCAAATTTACAACAGTTACGTCGGCACGTAGGAAATCACTTGTGCGGTAAATTTTAATGAGTAGGCCGTTGCGATTTATAAATTTATCAACCCTTAATAATCGTGGTATTAATTTAAATCGATGAAACTATGTAATAAAATATTAAAAATACGTGATTTTCTTTTATCTATCGTTCTGTAAAATTTTTACTTATAAGTAATCATGGTGATGACAAAATGTAACATTGAGATCTTGTATATTGGATGTGGATTCACGAAAGCCATCCACTTTCTATCCTTTTTTCCTTTTGAGCACTCTATGGAACCCCACTCAATGCATATGGAAGGCTTTTAGGAAGAGTAAACATCGTAGATACGTTATACGCGGTTATACTGTTCGCCTAAAACGCCTACGTTTTAACAGAATTACCACGTGTTACGTCATTCACAAAATAATAATTTATCAAAACCCTTAACCCTTAATTCGATAGTGTCCAATGTGACGAACAAATGATAAAAAAAATGAGTACAAAAAAAACAGATTTTTTTTCAACAAAAAACTCCGTCGAATTGAGGGTTAAATGCGCACTGTTGTATAAATAGAACATTCAAGAAAAATATAAATTTGGATGCTAGATTTTTTTATTATTTTCCCTTTATTATAATACCGATCTTGCATTAAATAAGATTTTTTTCGGGAGGTTTGGAAAAACCACGCATTTAAATAAGCACTGTTCTAAAAATATTGTTTTTTTTTTAAAGAAAATTATCTTTTTCATAATCTTCCAGGATGAAAGGCGAAAGAACCCATTTATACGCGGAAGATGAATGAAACTTTTAAAAGCAATAACAAAGTATGAACTTATTAACAATATGAACACGTAGGGCCAGTGGAAGCGATATTAATATCCTACACAAGGGGTCAAATCTTTTACAGCGGGAGTTGAAGTCTTTAAAAAAAAGCTATACTAAAATACAGCTTATCTGATTATGTTATGGCCTTTTTAGTGTCAATGTTCACTAACACAAAATACAATAACTTTATTAGCGATTTCAAAATCGAATTGTAAGTTTTTTTTTAATTTCTTCTTTGTTCTTATTTCACCCGTTGAGAAAAGCGTCCTAAAAACGAATTATCTTGGTTTCATAATCTAAATGAATCCCTTAAAGTCTGAGATTTTTCAGCCGGGACGCCTATATCTCAAACAAAGCCGAATAAATTTCTTTCCTTTTGGCTGGTAACAAAGGTTACTACTAACATTTATTTCCTCGAGAGACGCACCAAAATGCTAATAGCAAGAAGAATTATGTGTAAGATTTCCGGCAAGTCCTTCACCTTTATAATATACTAGCTTTCGTCCGCGACTCCGTCCGCGTGAAATTAAAAAAAAAAACAAAAGTAAGCCTATGTGTTCTTGCAGACTAACCTCTCTGTCTATGCCAAATTTCATGGAAATCCGTTCAGCCGTTTAGGCTACAGACTCTAACAAACATCCATCCATCCATCCATCTAAACTTTCGCATTTATAATATTAGTAAGATTTTATGTTGACCATAAAATGAAAATATAACGCTTACGCATCCCTAAGAGTAAGCAAATTAATAATTAATAATATTTCATAAACATCTGTTTTGCTGACTTATCTATTTTTGGATTAGAGTGCAAAGACTCCTCGATATGGCTTGCGTTAAAAAACATTCTTATTTGAAACTTAATATATTACCTTAATGATAACAAAAGTGTACTTCGAGTACACATTTGTAATGTGAAGAATGTGAATGAACCCGTATATTGCGTATTGTTTGAGATAAAAGTAAAATATTCGCCCCGTACAACTATCCCGTTTCGTCATCTCATCCTAACTTAATTAAGTTCGGGAAGTAATAAGAACGGAGTGTAAACGTGCTTCTCATTGGAATGCCTTCGCAATATTGTGTCAGAATGCTGATTGAATCATAACTCGACCACTTTTCTGTTTCCTTATGTCTAAGCCAAATAGTTCTATTTACTTAATAATCTTTAAGAGTTTTCTGATCAAATATTGTTTTTTTACTATGTATCTTACTAATAAATGTTATGTGCAATCTAGGAAATTGGTAAAAACTATTGCAAACATTTTATACGTAGATGGAATTGAGAAAAGTTTTATTAAGAGCAATTAAGAAACTAAGTACAGTAAGTTATGAATAAAACATCAACAAAACGTAATGGAAACACTGCCTTATCAAATGGTTAGTCGAAAACTATCGTTTGTATTGTATCACGTTTTTCATTCGTTAAAG
>LD688936.1:3487290-3498910 GCA_003118335.3 Papilio memnon
AAGTAAGCCCAAGGCAACAGTTTTCGTTAACCGTTATTAACTAACTAAAAAACTAAACCCATACCATAACGACAACGTAATAAAAGCGTCAATCTAATTACATCGTGACCTAAATCAAAATGAATTTTGAATAAACTAAACGGAATCCATTACAGGAGATGAATAATAAATTATGTTTGTCTGCAAGTTATACTCGTACTTGACAAAGTGACATGTTGTTGACAGCAAATATAAAATTAATAATGTTAAATTTATAACCCATACCTTTGTCCATTTATGGATTTACTTCGTCTTAACAAAAGGCTGTTAATTAAATTATATATTTTTGTTGCAATAAAATATATATAACATAACATAACTTTAAACGTTTAAAACAAATAATAAATATAATAAAAAGAATTCAGTTTTTGTTAGAAATCGAACCTAAAACTCTTAATTCGTAACCACTGTACTATGGGTTCACACTGTAATTATCATAGTTGTGAAATTAAGCCTTCTTGGAGAGCAAACAATGAGAACCTTTGTACTTAGAATACCTTTAAGTCAATGTTAATCGAGCATGAACATCAGTAACAATTATAGTTCGCTGAAGTGGATGCACAACCAGGAATTAACCTTAGCCCTCCCCTTGTCTACTGACGGCTTACTGCTGCCTCAGGAAGGGGAACTCACGATGTTGCACGTTCAAACATATATCTAGGTGCAAAATGTTATGGAATTACATCGATCGCATACCTCAGACTTACATTGTCTAACACAGCGATTCTCGTATTTTCCTAATGTAAATACGTTAGGTTTTACATGGCGGATTAACCTTTGCAAATACAGCCGAATTTCATCACACTCTACAGTCACACACACATTGTGGTTTGCCTAGTCCATCGTCAAATTCAAAAGTTAATTAAGGTTTTATTACGTTGAGAATAGTATCCACCTTAATAATATTTTCCAGATCGTATCTTATTCTACAACAATCGACGATACTCTGTACCGTATTATTAAGTGAAAAGCGCCTGCAAATAAAAAATACTTTTTTTTCTCCAGGAAAAGAAGGATAAAAATGTCAGGAAATTAAACATGCAAATGCGTCGAGCAATCACCGCCATTGTTTCCATATCGCACGGCGGTATCTAGTGAGGCGAGACTATGGGGACAGTTTTTTCTTTTATTAAGGTACCGTAAAACAGTGGAAACCCTTATTGGGGGATTTCGTCGTCTGTCTAACTGTAGATTGGTTTATGAGTCATCGATCGATATCTGTATAAGCCAGCAAACTAAACTCCGTAGTCTTCGAAGTCTTGATATTATTACATATTTAACTCGAAACAATAGTTAATAATAGGTCATACGATATATTTGATACTATTAACCTTGTTTATGCCAAAATTCCTGTAGATTTTGTCATTAAATATTGTATTGTATTGGTTTTATAAAACCATTGTCTGTTATTTTCCCAGTGAACCCTGTAGCGATGATATTTTTAACGTCTTTTTAAAGAATTCAAGCTAAAATAGGATTTGAATTTTACTAAAGATTTAATCGCTTCTTTTCTTATGAATAAGAAATGAAGGAGACCTTTTTATTCGTAAAGGTTATGCTAATTTTATCTAATTGTATTTTCCATTCTTTGTCTTTAGTTTATTTGTCTACTAATACTTACTTATTCCAGATTAACATAGAGATAAAGGAGTACGATTTTAATCAAATTCAAGTTTTAATATTCTACAAATATGTTTATAGCTACGATACATTTTCCGTTTCATGAAAAATAATAAATTGAATATAAAAGGTAAATGTAGCTCGTACAAACCTTGGTTATTATGCGAACAGAAAAGGATGAAACGAAAAATTCGGGAAACAAATGAGGCGGGAGATCACAGTCGCTTTGTTAAATTTCGTGTTCGAAAAAAGACGGATACGAAAAACCTTACAATTTTTTACTTCACAAAAAGAAATAAGTTACTGTACGAATAATACTACAAATCATGTCGCGTTTCTGTTATTGAAACTAAGTATCGCATAAAGAGAAGGTAACCAGTTCTTAATTTAATAAAAAAAAATCAAATAACACGACTATTGGCAGACTAACTCGGGCAGAGTACTTACTCTCCAAAAACGGTTCGTCATAATAAGAAATACTAACATACTGACATACCCTCGAAAAGAACATTACTCTTCGAATTTCAAAGTACCTGCTTCACATCTGCTACTATAGACAAATGATGGAAACTACGGCTATGTCACCATTTTAACTATTTGAAACATTTTGACGGTTTGTAACTTTAAAAACTGTTTTGCATGCCATCTATACACAAATAAACAAAACACTACCATGACATTCAATCGTGTTAATTATGATGCAAAAACAGATGGCGCTTTAACTCTTTCTTTAAAAATCTCATATTTTTCTCTTTCAATTTTAAACCAAAATATTTTACTATGAATCAAATGCTAAAATCAATTTCCCATAGTAGTATAACCAAAAATTATTTAAAAGAATTGTTCTTGTTAAAAAATATTTTAATAACATTTACTTCTCCAACGCCATCTAGAAGAAGAACTTAGTACTACGAACTGCCTCTAGAGCAGAAAAAGTACTTTTATGAATACAATTTATTTTAAAGAAAGTGACATCTTTTTTTATAAATACACAAATTAATACAAGTAATAAAAAATCTTTTTCACTGATTGCTGGTGCCTTATTCAATGGAAGGAAACCTTTGAAAGATATCCTACCTTTGGGGGAATACTAGATTATATGAGATTTCTACTCACTAAAAACATCCGTGGCCATCCTGCGACTGCTAGGATCCCCGGATCTCCAATGGAATGTCCCGGGATAATTGCGAATGCGTATAGGCAGCAGTCAGTTATATAGCAAAATAAAATAAAATAGTCAGCAAAATATAGCTCTAAGAGGCCACTTGTTCGTTTACTAAATGGTTGTTTAAAAAGTACTTAGTGTGTAAAGTTTAATATCGTTGATATTACAGCTTAAACATTTGCAATAAATTAATTATTACACAAGTTGCCTTGAACTCGATGTAACACAATATTTAAAATAATATACAATTAACGCATTTTGTGTGTGCTCATTCACATGGGCACAAACGGACGGTCGGTGCGTGATGAAATGGCAACCGTTAGCACAGTAACAATAGAAGTTGTCTACGCAATACACAACTAAAATTATAAAGTAAGACATATTTTAAGTGTGTAACGTTTAACTATGATAATTTTAAACTTCATTTCAAAGGGATTTTTAAACTTTTCTTTTAAATCGTAAATAAAAGATGAAAACATCTGCATCAACACGGATCTGGATTCAAGATTTTCGATTGTAGGTCTTACGCATCCAATTAAAACAGAAACCCGCACATGTCAGGCAAACATTTCTGCGACAAAAATATAAATTAGAACACAGAGAGAGCGCATTTTATATTACTCTACATAAACATACTTCCGACTAAAGTAGGACATCAAATATGTTACAAACATGGAATAGCGATCAAACACTTTTATGTAGCAGGAAAATATTGCAGATATTTTTTTAGTAGAAGGGGAAAGCAAAATTTAAGCGGTGTGATAAAATCCTACACGAACATTTGCAATATTTAGAGAAATTATAAACAAGACTCGACTATTAGGAAGATATGCTGTTGACGATATGATAACAGAGTAATTTCTAGGCGTTTGAAGCTCCTAGTGTCTCCCACGTGTCTGCTATTTGGTGTACAAATCATTTGAAAGGTAAAAAAACTACAATAACAACAATTACCATTGTGCATCACAGTCAGGATGGCCGAGCGGTCTAAGGCGCCAGACTCAAGGCAACTTGCCCGTGCAGCACGGGTTGGGCGTTCTGGTCCTCTCTGAGGGCGTGGGTTCGAATCCCACTTCTGACAATACTTTTTACAATAACATTTTTTTTATTTTTTCACTTCTGATCAGAATTCACTTCACTTTCATATATTCAGCTCTGAGTTATTATAATTTCGAAGCAAGTAAATTTTCGAGTCAGCAATAAATATATTCGATTTTACATTGCTGATTTGCCTACAAATTCAATTAAGGTATTTTACGCGAATCCACAAAATTACCTTAAATGAAGTAATTTTAGTGTAACTTTAATTTTTTTTTTGGCTGCTTTACACGTGAAAGAAATTTGCAACGAAAATATTACAGGTAAATTCAGCGAAAGCCTTCTTTAAATGAATAAGGACAAAGAGGGTAAAAGCGGATGACACTTGAATGTAAAACCTGCGTTGTGTCGCTGGGGGTCGCGGAGCGCGGGGCGAAGGCTGCGGGCCAATTGCCACGAACCTGGTGACTAAAGGACCCTCCACGCTGCGGCAGTCGGTCGTTGCCACGGAGTTCCGCAAAATACTCCTACTGTCCTAATTCTAAGAAAAAATTCAAGCTAACAAACACTGCAATAATTGGATGAAATAGTGATAAAAGTTGGACGTAAGTTAGACGTTGGACGTATGTAGTTAAGTTTATTTTAATTGCAAAAATTAACTTAATATTGAGAAGTTAAATTAACGATCCTCTGATAAATATCTGACGATGTACCAAGTTTTTGATAAAATATTACGAAATATGTTTAGGGCAATTAAGAAATAAAATACTTGAAGCGTATTCACTCGTCTCAAACGTAGCTTTGAAGGTTTGTGGCTGAAACGTGTCTCATCTTCTTAACTCTCGAGTGTGAACGCTTCCACAAGATGCCTCTATAAACTTCAAACGTTCATTCAAATAAATACCAGCTAATTTTATTTCTATAAAAGTGTTACTTGAACGGTAAAACTATTATAAGATAGATAAAAAAACAGAATTTTCTCTTTTCTCGCAAAATAAATGTAACATCCTAATAAAATAAAAATCTTCCAAATTTTGTCTATTGAATCCAGAAATTACGATATAAAGCTTATCATATTCTATACCTCATCATTTATGACTGAATTTTGTTTACTTAGTATAGTGTGAAAATCTCTTTTTAATGACTGAACTCCAATACTTATCACTAGAAAAACTACAGGTCCCATTAGAAAAAACATTTTAGTGTTACTATTTACATGAAATTAATTCACTGAAAGATATTCTGATGATGTTTTTCATCGTCTAATATGATAAGTATAGTTATTGCCGAACAGACTGTCTGGAGCATCATTGTCATGATAATAGAAGTGTCTAAGGGCGTGGGGAGAGTGTAATAGATACTTCGATAATTGGCCAACTGTTGTCCACGATAGTATTGAATTAATTTACGTGAAAATATTTGAATTTTGATTGTCATAAATATACCCTTCCGTATTAAAACCATTTGAAATAGCTACCGTTATTTAATCTATATCCTATGAAATCTTATAGTTATGTATATTTTACTGCTATCCGCGCTTTTACTCGTAGGGCAATAAAGTGCGTTACTGCCGAGTTGAATGCAGAGCGGTCGCCGTGGCCTATATTTGGGTGCTTTCCTCTTCATTTATTAAGTTATTACTTCCTCTACGCGGTGTCAATGTACGCTGTATACATAAATTAAATATCCTGTACTCTACACGAGTTTAATTGAACCGTTGTTCGAATAATGTATGTGATTAAACGAGGAAAGTTACAACTATCTACGAGTGAAAACGTCAACATGCATTGTTATGTAACTGGCTGTTGCTCGCGATTTCGCCCGCGTGAAATTAAAAAAAAATTAGTAAAAAGTTAGCCTATGTTACTCAGATAATATAGCTTTTTAATGGTGCAAGAATTTTTGAAATCGATCCAATAGTTTTTGAGTTATATCAATACATACAAAAATACAAATATTTCGTCTTTACAATATTATTATAGATTGCTAGCTATTATCTGCGACTTCTAAACATGAAAAACATCTGAGTTAATAGCCAATGCCTTATTCCAGAGTGTAATCATGCCATCCAGATCCATTCCGTTTTGCAGTCACATGGCAAAAAATGTCCCTTTAGTGTTTTTATTCAAATAATTTTATTTTATCCTGTAGTTTCTAAAATTACTACATCATAGCTTTATCAAGCTACATGGCGCTACAGCCAAGCGACAAACACAAAAAGTTAATTATTAATAACAATTGCAGGCTATATCAAGATTCGAATTATTTCTCGTCATCTGTCATTACAACTGGCAACACTGACGCGTGCTTTAATGGAATGAACGCCCCCATTGTTTTCGCAGCTGCCGTTTTTTGCGCAAGCATAATGTCTTCTTAATTATCCGAGGGCATATGTTTTCTTCTAATTTGGTCAAGACACGAAGCAACGTCCATTACATTATACAATAATATGCATAAAATTATCTACTTTATTCGCTTATCTTACACTTTTATGTTTTGCAATAAGAAACGTTTTATTACAAATCATCTTTTTAATTTACCTATACAATATTAATATATTTTTCTATATCTATACTAATATTATAAAGAGGAAAAGTTTGTTTGTTTGATTGTAATGAATAGGCTCAAAAACTACTGGGCCGATCTAAAAAATTCTTTCACCGTTAAAAAGGTAATTTATCTGTAACATAAACTACATTTTTTAATTTCACACGGACGAAGTCGCGAGCAACAGCTAGTATATAAAGAAAAGATTTGTATTTTTGTATGTATTGAAATAACTCAAAAAGTGCGGGGCCGAATTCAAAAATTCTTACGCCATTAAAAAGCTAAGTTATTAGTAACATATGCTATGTTTTTTATTTTCACGCGGACGAAGTCGCGAGCAACAGCTAGTCTATTATAGTTATACGTTAATTTTTAATCGTTGTTTTTAATTTAAACCATTATTAATCACGATAACTTATATGAACACACCTTCTCATGATAAAGTGCCATAAAGTATTCAATAAAATATATTATTTTTAATAAAATATTCAACATATAGATAATAAAATATCCAGCTTCATTATTCAGTTTGCGTAAAAATCGTTAAAAACATCTTAGGTAGACCGTAAATAACTTTATGTCTGCGACCTCGAACTTTAACCATTTGCCCTTAATCTCTCTAAAGACTAGAGTTCGTTGAACACGGGAGCAAAACATAAAAATCCTTCACGTGAAAGCTCATTGCCACATGCATAGACTTGTCTACCACTCTTTAAGATGAAAAGATGCCTTTTCATGACAAAAACAAGAAGCAAAACATTTATTTTACAGTAAATATTAGTTACTTTTTTTTTAAATAGTAAATTTAGCCAATGCGTAACATTCTCCACTTTATGTCTGTAAAAATAAACGAAATAGATTCTCAATATCGAATAATTTTGTGTAACTCTTTAGGAAAATGCGGGAGAAGTCTTTGACAATTAACTTCGCTTGAGGCTGAACGAAAAAATACTTTTTTATTCACTCAGCATTTTGCTGCAAAACTTGAACTTGAAAGACTTAGAAGGCAAAAGAAATGATTTACCCATCACATATCTTAACAAATAAAAGAGCGCCTTAGAAACTTAATTTATATGAATACTAGCTGTTGGTCGCGACTTCGTTCGCGTGATTTTAAAAATAGTATTATATAAAATATAGCCTATGTTACTCGGTGATAACGTAGCTTTTTAATGGTGAAATAATATTGAAATCGTCCCAGTAGTTTTTGAGTTATTACATACATAAAACGAAAATACAAATCTTTCCTCTTTATAAGTATTGACTAGATAATATATTTGTATAGAAAATAAGTGTAACAAACAAGACTTAAATGTTTCCAATAATACCTCAGATCAAGACAAAATGGGTAAAGCACTCAATGTAAGAAACAACTTTAAAATGCCTTCGAAAGTTGCAACAAAAGTAGCTAAGCTTTTGTACGCGTTGTGCGAGGATCCTACATGCCTTGAATACATACGCCGAAAGACAAAGAAAAACTTCAGACAGTATTTACAACACATCCTATGGTGAAACAAAGAAACCGTAAAAACAACTATTTCTTTAGAAAAAATAATATGAAATAATAAAAGTTCCGTGTACTTCGATTCATCCATCAGACCAAAAACCATGGCGTTATCTAGTCCACACGAGATAAATAACTAAATGGCATAAACAGGTGACAAAATGTTGTTGATTTGGGAGTTGATTGTATCAACAATTGGTTAGAAACAATAGCAGGAGACGTCCGCTTAGCATCATAGTCGTAACGGTAATGTTATGTTTATTATTGATTCAATTTTTGACCCTTTGTCAGAACTTCAAAACATTTATAGCTGATACTAAATATATCTTCAAAGGATAACAATCAACAGATCAACACATACTAGCTCTTGCCTGCAACTTCTGCTGCGCAAATTATACTTTAAAATATCTTTAATAAATTACTTATTCTTTACCGGAAGATGTTTGAATCAAAATATAAACTTCAGCCGAAGTTAAAAACAAATTTATTTACCATTTACATATACGTCCTCCTTAAAGTACTCAGTATCGGAAGAATTTGATTAATTTCAGCTTTTAAATGTGGGGTGAAATTGATAGGAGTTGCCTAGGTGACTAGCATAAAAATAAAGGGCTGTTAAAGAGAGTCGGGAATATATTTTAAATACCTAATGAACTTTACATTACTAAATTTTTAAAATAGCACATTCAAAGAAAAAATATTTATACCTTAATAACTTACAGTGTGTTAAATATAATTTCCATGTAATTTGTTGACATTGGTTAAAAATAATCGATCAACAGATGGCGCTGTATTCTGTTGTATAATATTATAATTTTATTAAATAAAATTAATTGTAAGACTGCAATGTATATTAAACAATATTATTTATTTAAGACGCAATTGTAAAATTGTAATTTGTTATTAAAAATGTTACAATATATATTACTGGCTGAATAGACATTTTAACGGAATAAAAAAAGGAAGAAAAAGTGACACATAATGAGAAGAGAATGTCAAGATGAAAATATATATGTGTAGAATTTTTGTTATATTGTAAATGAGTTAGGTAAAAATAAAGAAGATATTTACAAAAAATTGTGTTAGTTTATTAAGTAAACAGACATTGCTACAACAAACTGACAAATCAAATAAAAACACAAGCAACAATACTTGTAAATGTAGTAAACAAGTAACGTTAATTAAACAGAACAGGCGCCTGCGAACTCATTTAGTTTTTATAGCATTGTTGACACTAACATAAACAAAAGACATTATAGTACAAATTGTGTTTGCTTGGCAAATTTTAGTCGGACCTAAACAAACATATTAGTGTTTGACGCGACACTTTTATCTGGGACAGTGGCTTGATAAAACAAAGCAGTAGCACAAAACAATAGTTGGTGTATTTTCCTGTTTTAATATTAACTTCATACTAATACTAGCTGTTCCCGTGCGGCTTCGTCCGTGTGAAATCATAAAAACTTTATTTTATTGTTTCCATTTGTTAAATTCTCAATTGCAAATGTCAAAATTACATGACGTGATGACAAACCATGGCAATCTTGCTTCCTTGATGTTGGCAGCAACTTATGGTATCTTTCCCACATTAGGTTTTTATCCATAATATTTACCCCCTAAGTTTAATAGCGTGAAAAAATATATCCTAAAGCGTGACGTAAGTGTAGGACTTTTTATTAAAAAATGAATTATTTAAAAATATGCTGTAATTGCTGACATCTTAGGCAACAAAAAAGTGTGTGTTTACGCTTTATTATATTAGTATAGATTATGACGAGGTAGTATTTCTATTTTTCTAGGTAACCACTAAATGTAAAAAGCTTTATCACTGAGTATCATCGGCAATTATTTCTAGTTTTTCTTAATTCCACGCAGACGAAATCGAGGGTAATAGCTAGTCTGTAATGTTATATGTATAAGTCACATTTAAAAATGGTTTTTCCATTATTTTTCACATGTAATTTTTTTATTTTAAGAAACTACTTTTAATTTCAAGAGCAATTATGAGTCTTTAAGGTGGAATTATGTGAAGATCACAAGGACTTATGAGATGCAATTATGAAATTCCCGGAGCAGACAGGTAGACGTTTGGAGGACGGTCATTAGTCCCTACTAATGCTCTGTAGAATTTATAATGCAAGATAATAAGAACTATATCTCGGTTTAAACACACATTTTTACATGTAGTGCAATCAATACACGAACTCATCAACTGTACTAGGAGTAATAAATTATATCTACCTGTCCTAGACGGTAAAGGTTTAAGAACGCGCGCACACCTATGACTAAACTATAGCTCAACTGTTTAGTCACGCTTTAATTCCTATGAGCTTATATGGAGGTGTGCACACTACTCTATTTTTAGTTGTGCAACTAAACAGTTGTGCGATAGTTTAGTCAAAGGTCTGCGCCCGTTCTTATAGACAATAGTATTAGTAGCGTGTAGGACGTAGACATATTTGTCAAGTTGCTATGGGGTGCGACCCCCGCGAATGTATAATGTAGACTAACGATTAAGTGGTTTACCTCCCCCTCGCTATAGGCTTTTAATGGCTTCCAACGGTACCCTAGTGTAAAATTAGCGAGGTAATTAACAAAAATCACAAATAGAATACAAAGAACTGATTCTGTTTTATTGGAATTTAAAGAACCATTAACTGTTATCAAGCAAAACAGTCGTGCAAATCAAAAATACAACTTATAACTCTCACTCTGTAAAGAAGATAAAGTAAGATATGGAAGATATCACAATACCACTAATTAGCACGAAGCGTGTTAAAAAGTGGATCAGTTAATGAAGGTGTGCCGTACAAACGGGATCGGGTCCCGCGGCACAACCTACCCTTGAACTACGAATGCACCGGAAGGCATAATATTGTAAACTAGGGGAAACGGTACTCACCAGCTCGATGACCGCCTCACCTCCTGCAGGTGCCTAGTCTCTGTCAGTGTCAATCGAGTCAAGTCTGGTTCTGTCAAGTCTATAGGCGCCAGCGATGCTGCCTGAGGATGCACCCGTATGCACCGTAATTGTTTCGAACGCGAAACCAAATTTCGAGCGAACCCGTTCGCTCCTAGAAATTGACACGTCGGTTGTGTCTTCGCGTTGTCGTACAAGCAACCACCTTAGATGACCAAATCGCACGCGTGTTCCCGACCAACTCGCTTGGCTGCTTGCTGACGACTCTTTTCGCAGGCCCCGCGCCTGTCCGTACCGGAGAGGGATTTTCGATGTACCCGCCCGTGCGGGAGAAATAAAAATAGGCCCGGTTACCCTCATTATCCCGGGCCGCGAAATTTAAATTATGTTCGCCACCGAATGTGACGAACCCATACGATCTATACCGAACAGAAGGTATGCATAGGATCACATCGTGCTTCAATACGATAACGATAACGGAAGGACTAAAGTTAATCTAGTAATTGTTAAAATTTGTCTGAACAGACATGACATCCAGATGCTCAACGGTTGGCTCTAGTTTTGTGAATTACATACAATAAAATACGTAAAATCAATTATATTCAACACCAATAATTCATCAATAACATCTTATTTTAACAAGGCTAATTCAAATACAAAATAGAATACGTCGGTTGATACTATCGTGTGTTTGTGTAATTTATCAATGTCTTATTTTTATTGAACACCGCTTCTTGGCGCGTTAAGACGAAAGTTATTCATCAATGTCAGTCGATGAGTCGACGTT
>LD688936.1:3535514-3547209 GCA_003118335.3 Papilio memnon
CAGCAAAGAATATGACATGTAATTAATAAAAAAAATATCTTCAAAAATATTATAATTGTCAAAAGTATAATCAATGTCACTTGTCAACAAACGGTGGTTTGTTTTGGTTGATTATTATCATTATTATTTTAAAGGCTACCGTCTTCTGCGTCTTTCATCTTTACTCGTACAGTTATTTAAGTGCCACGATATTAATTTAAACCTTTTGTTTGTTTCAGGGATTCAGAAGACTGAAGTGTGTTGTTTACGTTTGGGGGTAACATCGTTCTTTGCTGTGAGTACAATATTGTGTTATGAGAGTTTTAATCATTTTTATAACTTAACTAGCTTTCGCCCGCGACTCCGTCCGTGTGGAGTTAAAAAAATCAAAAGTGAGTTGCCTATCTGTTTTTCCAGACTATCCTCTACGTCTATACCAAATTTCATCAGCATCCATTCATCCGTTTAAGCTACAAACTCTAACAAACATTCATCCATCTATCCATCCATCTAAACTTTTACATTTATAATATTAGTATATTATATAGTATCATTCAACTATATGTTACTTGTGCTCTTATTTATTACATTTTAAGTTACCTATTTACAAAAGCAAACAAGTTAAATGAACACGAATACAATATGAAACATTTAACGCAGCACATATCTGTATTGCTTTCTAGTTTCATTTTGTATGTAAAAATACAAATATGATTGTACTATTTCGTATTAGGTATCCTACTCATGTACACATGTACCGATATCGCAACTAAATTTGCAAGCACCTGGTCGAGTTACATTAGTACGGTACATTCGACACTTGCATCTTTTTTTGTTTACCGTTGTCTGTTGCGTTTGCAAATGCATCGCGTCAATTATAGAGAGCCTTGCGCGCCTCTGACACTTTTTGGCACCACAAACGCGTTTTAAATGTCTAGTCAGTAATTTTGTATTGCGATATAGAATCAATATCTTTATCAATAGTTTTAACCTAAAACGGACAGTAAATATTTTACTAACATTTTATCAACTATACACTTGTATCTTTCAGACCTTTTTGAAAGTAAAGCTTGTGATTTAATATTCTATATAAACAGTATCTGTTAAAATTACAGACAGATTGTAATGATGAATGATTTACAATCCTCAGCGGAAACCGTGTACCGGGTTAAAGCCAAGTAGGGCTCGTCCGATTGATGTACAACTAGCCGATATGTCGGCTGCACTTGCCAGTCGAATACCAGGCTGACTAGCGGCACACTCGCACATAACTGGACTAAGCGATCTATTAACTATCTATAATCGATAACAGAACACACGTCGACCGGAAATTTATTACGGTTTTCATTCGTGCTCTACTTGGAATTATTTTAATATATTTAAATAAATTTAATTCTTATTGTAGGTATGAACTTATCAAACAAGTCAAACATTTCTTATTATTCTTTAGTAGTTAGTATTTGCGTCAATGTCGGTGTAAATTTGTATGAAAAATTTAATTGAAACGTGAAGTTAAAAAATTCCTTAAAACGTAAAATGCTTATCAAAATAATGACAGTTTAAAAAGTCGTGTTGAAATAATGTGAAAGTAAAGGGCCCCAATGTTTTCGTCTTCCTTGCTTTCTCTTGCGCCGACCCTCTTAAGGGTGTGGCTGTAACTCACGGTCTCTTTCGATAGACCATGATTCAATGCAACGATAATAAATACTAATTAATGCCAATAAGTAGTCTTAAAATCCAGCCTATAAAAATATTAACTTAACATCAATTTTTTGCTGTACAATTAATGTAATACTGACCCGCATCCTTCCTTATAAATTTCAATGAAAAATAATTTAATCTAAATGAATGCACTTAAACCTCGTTTAACAAATGAATGAATAATTGTTATTTCTATATCGTTAGCAATTCCATGAAATAAATGTGCGAACGACCGGGTTTTTTTTACCGTAAATCAATTGGATTAAAATTTTAAACAGTTACACATTTTAAAGAAGTGATTGTTTATTATAGGCATATCATTTGTAGAAAGCAATATAGAATGTCCAATACTCGTTCTACGTTGTATTAAAACTGATATTCAACGTAATAAAATTCCCGAAACATTAATCAGAATCGTGATACAAATGAAACATCAGTCGGCCGAGGTCAATGTCCTGTAATGACAAAAATAACAAGCGCACTGCTCTCGGTTTTATCCGAACGTTACCGACCTGCATCTCGACTGCACTACAACAAAACAACATTATATCAATTTTTATATAACAAAGTAATCTAGCCATCGTAAACGTTTTTTATAGCAGCTGTGGTTTTTCTTACAACGGACATCAGTATAAAATGTATGACATGAAATTAATTCTTCAGTATTTTGCAGCAAAAAGCAAGATAAACTTTGGATAAAAGTTACGTAGTGATACAAAACATTGACATAAGAAAACTCGTTCAGGTGGAAAATTATAAATGCAGGCGACGTCTTGTCTCGTCTGAGCGCCGAGCCTCACCCCGCCTTTGTCTAGCGGATACTTTTCATTCAACTTACATAGATTATAACGTCTGAGCAATGCACAAAACATCCAATTATACCGACAAACTATGTTTTATATCAAACATACAAAACGTACATCTCTTAACTTCTTTTCTTCATGAAAAAATGTTAATGCAGATTAATACATTTCTTCTAATTGATTGTTGTTTGTATTTCTAGGTGTTGGTGTGATGCTCGTGATGCTGGTATTAGACGAGAGCGTCAGATAGCCGCCGCGGCAACACAGCATGGGTGCAAACATGGGCAAGAACTCGAGCTTGCTCGACGCACTGCCCTCCGCGCAGGGCACGCTGCACGTCGTCATGCTCGGCCTCGACTCCGCCGGCAAGACCACCGCGCTCTACCGCCTCAAGTTCGACCAGTACCTCAACACAGTCCCCACCATCGGTTTCAATTGTGAAAAAGTGAAAGGAACGATAGGCAAATCGAAAGGTGTCAATTTTCTCGTGTGGGACGTCGGTGGACAAGAAAAACTCAGGCCGCTCTGGAAATCGTACACGCGATGCACAGACGGCATTATATTCGTATTGGACTCGGTTGATGTAGAAAGAATGGAAGAGGCGAAAATGGAACTCATACGAACGGCGAAATCACCAGATAACGCTGGCGTTCCGATACTCGTCCTCGCGAATAAACAGGACTTGCCGGGGGCGAAAGAACCCAGAGAGCTGGAGAAGCTGCTAGGTTTACACGAATTAGTTTCGTCTCCGCATGGCTCTCGAGACGCTCACGCCTGGCATGTGCAGCCCGCATGCGCCATTACAGGAGAAGGTCTCCATGAGGGACTCGAAGCCCTGTATGAAATGATACTCAAGAGAAGAAAGTTGGCGAAGTTACAGAAGAAACGAGTGAGATAAACGACAAACATAGACAATCAGTAGGTACGGTTGACGTGATGTCAGATATCAGTGCGAGCTAATTTAAGAACTATCGTGAAATCCTGCTACAGATGTTTATCATAATATCGGTAGTGATCAACGGATGAAACACCAAATATTGTTTTTACTATAGATGTAAAACGTCTTATGAAAATATTCCATCATAATGTTGCTCAAGTTGTATTGAACATTTTGAAGGAAAGTAATATTTTGATAAAAATTAAAATTAACGACTAGTCATTTTCTTTTGAAAATAGCTAGATAGATGATGGATTAAACAATAAAGGTTTTTAGTTAAATTTTACAAAACATTTGGCTTTACAAATGAGTTGAAAGAATGATGTAGTTTCCTGAACGGCATGTAATTAAGCATTAGTCATCTATTTATTACAGACCTGCTACTTGGCTCACGATTGTGGGACCATTAGGTTAACAAGATATCATCTTATGTGTATGTATTTACGTGTTTCGCTTATGTTTAAAGTAATAGTTGTGTAGAACGAGTAGCGTTTACGTACCTGTTTTATAGCTGCTATACATCATTTTCATTACATTGAGATTTCTTTGTGTTGATTTTCAGAATTACCCCAGCTTCGATAATTACCTTAAAGCATGTCTGTTTTATGTATTCAAGTATCGATACTTTCACAAGTTACAGATTACAGATCCCACTGGAACACCCTTTCAAGTATTATTGTCTTATTAAGAGATGCCAATGTTTTTAAATTAATGTTTTGATAAAGGACTCGGTAGCATATTGCTCTATACTTAATAACGTATTTATTTGAATACATAAAAGGGACAATGTAATTTGTCACATTTCTTATGTCATTTATACATTTGTGGGTTTTCACTCTAAAACATTTGAATCAAAACATATTGCAATCTATCTTTTTCTCCCTGAAAATGTAATTATGTCTGTCTAAATGTATCTACAGTGAAAACGAACGTTTATAAGAGCATGTGCAACATTTACATAAATCATAACGTCCATGTGTTTAGCTTATGCGTATGATCGTTATTAATAAAAATTGAAGGACCCGTATTTAATGATAATCCAAAACGATTGTTTTTATTGGAATGATAAATTTGTATATTAAGCCGCAAGTCTTCATTTTAAACAGGCTATTAAAATCACATTAAAGCTTTAATTTCGATGAAATTTGCAATGCCTTTTTTCCTATTTATTGAGAACGTTTTATTATTTATTTACTCATAGAGATATAGTGATAGATATTAAGGTATGTGTAATTAAAGCTTTTACCAGAGTTTATGTTACTCACCTTGTAAATATGTAATTATTTGTCAATACCATGAAACCAAACATTTATATTATGATCTAGGTTATGTACATTTTGTTAATAAATATTGTTTAATTAAAAGCACACAAGGAGAAAGCAAAAATAAATTATTATATTGTTTTATATCATCATGAATGGTTTTCAAAGTGATTCCCCGTAATAAATTCTGTTTTCAATAAGTTTTTTTTTTAATTCACTCATTACCCTAACCGCTAACATAACATTGAACTAGATTTTACAAAATAACTGGAAGGCGTGTGTACAACGAATTAATGGTTGCTAAAAATGTTAAGTGACTAAATAGTTAGCAAATGCTAATAATTGTGACAAAAAACCCTAATTTTCGATTTACGTTAAACAATACATAAAAAACCCTGAAACAAAAGAGTTCTATTCTTGTCAGTTTCGTCGCGGTTTCGGAGATTTTTTCGCTTGTTTAGTTTGAGTAATAGGTAAAACGGGAAGTGTAACTTTTGGCGGCAGTCCATGCGCTCGTAGCAAGTTCCTCTCCAATATATTAAACATTCTCAACTCTTTCGCCGCTTTGATAGCATTTCTAGCTTTCCTTCTTTCTGTTTCTACACAAATGTTTATCGCACGATCGACAGTTTCACTTCGCAGTGCATCTAATCGCTTCGAGTAGTCTAAGTAAAAAGCCTCCAAGGACTCAGCCACCGCTTTCATATCTTTATTTATAGGTTTCTCTGCATAAACTTTCTCATAGCAAAACTCTAGGTGAAAAAATAACTTTAAAACATCTTTTGTCCCAACACTTTCATAAAATAAACCGTGTAGAATTTTGAAAAATTTCTCCTCCAAAAATAAACATCTCTGTTCATTAAACTCTACAAGATCTTTAAAGTACGTTATTGTTTCAGAAACTAGCACACTCTCTTCAGCTACGTTATCTTTCATACGCTTAATACTTTCCTTCAACATCTTCGTGTATGGAGAAAAATGAGACACATGGGTAAAATGATTCAGTTGTTGTTGTTCGATTCTTTCAAACACGTCCATTAAATGTTTAGGTTCAGTATAATACAACGCCGGTTTAACAAACTTACAACATTCTTTACGCAATTTTTCATAAATCACCGTAAAAGTATCTTCATCGCTAGAAACTCCTAAATCAAAACCTTTTGCCTCAATTTCTATTGATCTTGCAAAATCTCTGTTACACGCTCTCCAAGACGGAGGTGATAAATAATATAAAAATCGTCCATACTTTTGTAACAAACCGTATCTATAGTCCAATCCTATCAATTTAGAAGTAATAAAGAATGTTTCTCCAGCCAAATTCTCTAGCTCTGTTTTAACTTTATCAACTTCTGCGATTAATTTATCGCCCTGTTCCAACAAAATCATAGACTTCCTGTAATCCTCCGAAATGAATTGGTCAAAATACTTCGCTTGATCTGTTACTTCACGTAAAGTATTGTTATATATTTCCAACTCCTTTTTCTGATTGAGCTCTATGTTCATCACGCAGTCTCTTATATGACCGACTTGCTGTTTTATATGTAATTTCTTATTAAAATTTATCTTCAATGATTTGTACTGTGCACCTTGTTCGTGTTTAAATATACGTCCGTTGATACAGTTATAAAAATCTTCATCAACGTCTATAATGGTTTTTATTTTCTCAGATGAAAAATCAACATGTAATCGTTGTCGAAAATTAGTACTTAGGATTTTATGTTTATTCTGAATAGGTATTGCGAGCTGTTTCCTATGTCTATGATAGTCTTGTATTTTCGAATAAAACTTATAAGAAAGTAAGGTGCTATCATTTTTAAGTTGAAAAACAGGCAGTGGCTTATCTTCGGGTATATCGTATACTTTCAAGGTTGCTTCTGATGGTTTTGATATAACTCGATCATGTGTTCTTTTTGGAGTTATGGCCGAAAAGCTTTTAGTTTTCTCTTTTCTTCCCTCCGTTGAAAATCTTCTTTCTTTGGTTACGTTTATGATAACAGAATGTGTATCTTTATCCATTTTAAGATATTAGAAAATTCAATACGACATGTACAATGTATTCAAATAATAAAATATGAGGAAAAGCCATCGAGATCTCAAACAAAAACTTATCATGTTGTGAATTTTTAATACCATATTTTAAGTAAAAAAGATATATTTACATATTAATCTGATAATTTAGGTGTTTTTCTAAAAACAGGTCTTACAAATTCATTATACTCTTTGAGAAATGGTGTTGGATCTAATCCTTCACACCACTCGGTAAAAAATATCAAACCCTCTCTTTCGTCCGCTGTTAATTTATGTTTTGTCTTCACTTCGTCATTTTCCTCTGCAATAGACTTCCTTGCACTAGCTTGCTTCTTTTTAGCTTTAATCAAAACACTTTTAACTGATGGTGGCCTCGAAAATTTAGCTGGTGGTAAAAAGGCTTTATTCATAGCATTCGTCATTTCCCGGAATGCTCTCAGTTCTCGTTGTGCCTTATAAGCATTCATCATGGTCTTTAAATCTTGAGAGAAGAAATCATTTCTCGCTTGGTTTACAATTTTGAAATCTAAAGAATCTAAACGCAAATTATAATCTTCATACATCACCTCCAAAATCTTCATTGGGTCATGTAGACTTTGATGACCTTCTTCACATTTACCAAAAATTTGTTCGTAAACATATTCAATGCAAATTTTTAGCTTCAAAGTATCAGGACTAGCGACACTTTCGTAAAATGTATCGTTTAAGATGCGGAAAAATTTTTCTTGTAGCAGTTGTTCATTGTGATTTTCTCTTTCTATTTCATAATTAATACTATCAATATAAAATTGAAAATAATCGAGTTCATGTTTGGTCGCTTGTTTTAATTGCTTAATTCGTTCTTGCAATAAACGAAATGGTACATTCGTTTTAGATAGCTGGATCAAATATTCTCTGCTCTGTAATTCCATCGTGCGAAATAAGTACATCATTTGTTCAGGCGTATTAAAATACATGTGCGCTGGTAGGGGACTCTTAAATTCACTCTTTGCCGATTCAATAATTTTGTCGATATCCAAAGTATCGACGAGATCATTATCTGTAGCAAATTGTCCAGATTCAAACTGTATGGACCGTATTCTGTCTCGTAATGTCTCGTCATAAATTTGTCGCCACGAAAGTGGGGCAACAAACAACAAAAATCGTCTGTAAATTTTTAAAACACCTCTAATTGCATCTAGTTTAAATATAATATTATTCATGAGGGTTAACGTTGAAACATAGCTTAAAAATTGAGAATTTTTGGCAATCAATTCGGCATACAGCTTTTCAGCTTTTGAAACCTTCTGACATGCTTTCTTATAGTCTTCGGTGAGAAATTTCTGGAAATTTTGTATATGACGTTTCAAGTTCTCTACAATTTTATTATGCTCCGTGGATTCCTCCATAATACTTTTATCGATGTTTAAAATTAAATCTCGTCGATAGCCAATCTGCTGTCGATCCATAGCATAACTACGGATATTGTTAATATAGACTTTTATATCATCGAAACAACGCAGAGGCCGACCTTCGATAACCGAATAAAACTCCGGATGAATTTCTACAACTGCTCTTACACTATCACTGGTTTCTTCGATAAAGAGTCTTTCAGAAATATCCCTCGTAGCTGCCATTCGTAAGTTGTCTTTCATATGTAAAGGTTGAGTTAATCTTTTATTCATGTAATTCTTTTCCTGTTGGTCGCTGTATTTGATATACGACAAAAGTTTCTCAGACTGCGGTAGTCGGAATGGTTCAGCTTTTTTTTTCCCTTCATCCTTACGCATCGCATGCCGACGATCGGTGAAGTAATGCTGGGTATTCGGTACATACCGTCTTCTAAAAATTATATCTAATGTTTTCAAAGGAACCATAGGTTTTCGCTCTTTATGTAGACACGACATTATTTATAGAAATATTGCTACTAAAAAATAAATATAAATACAACACAGTATTGAAAAAATCAAAAACACCACAAATGCTTAGCGACGTCTGCCAATGTCAATGTCTAGAAAGAAACGTCTGATATTCAAAATCTCATTCGATATCTTCACGGTTTCTAGTAAAGAGATAACATATTCAACAACTTTGTTTTATTTGAACTGTCAGACTCAGAGTCGATTAATTTTTACTTAAGCATTCCTCTAAAGTACATTACACACTAAATTTACATTAAGCTTTAGTAACCATTAAACGTCTCTTAACTGTGAAATAATTAAAATATAGTTTAACAATAAAAGAACAACTTATTAATCAAGCAATTTATTTAGTGTCCAAATTAGTCGAATAATACATCTAGAAACGATAATGTTTTTACAAATTATTCTTAAGGTTATAGGATATTTTCAATCTTTTAGTCAATTTATCAACGTCTTTTAATATCTTAGCAGCTTCTTTCGCTTGTTTTATTTCTCTCTCTCCGTCTTCGTAGATTATGTTTTCTATAGATTTAACAACATTTAAATCGAAGGAAGACAGTTCCAACATGACAAAGTTATATTCTTGTTCTAAAGCTAGAACCTGGTCCAAAGTGCTCAGCTGAGTCTCGTTTGGACCAATCAATTGTTCATAAGCAAACTCTACGTAATTAGAAATTTGTAATACACTTTCTGAACATATCAAATATTTGATCTTGTCATTTAATATCTTAAAGAATTCATGTTTTAATTCTTTTTCTCTCTCTTCATCCTCTTCTATAGTTTTTTGGACCGAATGCATCTGTAAAAAAACATTAATATATACAAAAATTAATAGCTAACGTGAGTTTCTAAAATCAAAACCACTGAACAAAAATATACGCTATCTCTTTCAAAACAAGGATAACAGTATGTTTTCTTGTTCGGAGATAATGGTACTGAATAAATAAACAAGTTTACCTGTTCTTGTATGAAATCCAATTCCATTTTAAGTAAACCTTCAAGAAGAGTGACGGACTTTAAAAATCTATTCTTTTCAGATCGGAGGTCTACTGTTTTTAAAAGGTAATTCAAGTTCTGCTGTTCCAATGATTGAAAAATACTTAGAATTTGTTGTGGATTTTGGAAATACAAGAGAGCTGGAGGCAGTTCTTTCAATTTTTCTTCCACTAAATCCACTTTAACTTCACAAAATATATCAGAATCTAAAGTGCAAATGTCCAAATTACCATCAACTGAACTCAATTTATTCTTATCTTGCCATAACACTGGAGCAGCATTGTATAAAAATTTTTGAAACGAAATCAAAATTTGTAACGTCTCGTCAATGTATTGCAACTTAGACCTGAGAGATGCTAATTCATAATTCGCCTTCTTGTGTTCTTCTATTTGATTTGATAACTCCTTATCCAAATTATCAGACTTTCTCATCACAACGATAGTTTTATTGTTATCATCTGCTAAAAATTTATTAAAACTCTCTAGACATTCACTAAAATGTTTCGATGCAGTTTCGTATATTTTTCTCTCAGTTTTTATATCTCTATCTATCCTCAATATTTCATCTACAAGAAAACCATGATATGTTCTTTTCAAAGCAACTTCTTTGATATGCTTTTTGTACTTACGAATTGAAGTATCAGGTCGTATCGGACGTCCATCAACTAAAGTATAAAAGTCTGGATCTACATCTATAATTGTCTTCAATTGACTGTCATTTTGATCTTCTATCGGAGGAAGCTTAACACCTGATTTTGTTGATACTCTTTTCAACAAAACTTTTTTATCCATAGTCACAAACTACTGTTTCCAGACACTGTACGCAACAACGTTAGTTCAATATAACCATAGCAACAAATATTACATTCACAGAATGTTTACGTAAGTAAATGTCTGATAAAATCAAGTAAATAAAAAAACAAACATTTAAAGAAAAAGCCTTTAATATGATAATTTCTTGTGTAAAGAGATTTTTAGATATTGTTAAAAAAATCTTTCCCTTCAAAAACTGTTGAGTTAAGACTTTCATAATTAAATTGAATCTTTTTGTTGGAAAATTAATAAAAAATATGTATTTTTAGACTACAACTAAGCCAGTATTTTTTTAAATGACTAGAACTTAAATACACAGATTAAAAAATACATCACTAGCCAGTACGAGAATTAGTCGCTACCCGAAGTATCCGTTTGATCTTCATCCCTCTCTGTCTCTCTGCCTTCGTCATCTACGTCTTTCTTGACTTTCTCCCACGGCATCACTGGAAGTGGCTCAACAAACGAGTCATCTACCTTCAACTTATACAGCAACCGCGGGGTGAAGTGTGTTGGTAACGGCCATACATTTTCTAGAAAAAAATATCACATAACTGTTGGACAATTTTCTATGAAAGAATTTAATCAAAAAATAACAATAGAAAAATTTACCGAAATAGAAAACGTAGTCATCAACTCTCCTATGCATATGTGAGGTTCGACGCAGATCAAGGATGTACCTTGATTCCAGCAAAAAGTCCAAAAGTGTCACTTCTGGTAAAGTTTCTATCTTTGGATCCACAGCACTCAAACCTTCGAAGGATAACTACAAATAGAAATGATTTGATCGAATCGAAAACATTTGAAAAATCACGTTTAAAAATATTTCTCACATGATGTTCATGCTTCGCTAGATCGCAAAGTTTACTCATTTTATCGAGAAATATCCGTAATTGCTCCATGTGGTCAGCTATCGGGCCGTATACGTCCAGGTTGCCGACCAGCGACGGTGGTCGAGCGGTTAAAGCGCGCCAACCACTAAACATAAGCTGAGAACAAATAAAGAAAATTAATAAAAAAGCTATATTCAATTACATAATAAATTAAAATTACCGTTAACTTACCGTTTGCATAGAATGATAAACCATTATCATCTTTAAACGCCTAAAAATCTTGTATTCTTTTTCCGCATTTCCTTCCACATTCCCTTCAGCGGTTTTTTCTTGTGCAACCGCTTCTGCAGCTTCAATTTTAGCCTTTTCTTTAGACATCTGTGTTTCAAGGTTGAATAGAAACCTTATTTGACGATGAACTGTGTCTTCTGAACCCTGTTAG
>LD688936.1:3547362-3560079 GCA_003118335.3 Papilio memnon
TCTTAGAAAACATATGTATTATTTCCTCCTTCTTTACAAGATGTTCCCCCGCGTATATCATACGAATCGCATACGTTTTCTAATAAATAAAATGGTGAAATTAGTATAAAAAACTACAAAGCAGTATATCATTACGGTCTAAGCATGTTTTTTAATTCTACACACTAAACCCTTTTTTGTACATCTTTTTCAACACATCAGAGTCGTTTGCGACGTTATCAACGAACATAACATATTTTACTAAACAAGACTTCATCTCAATGTCTTGCTGTTATTTAAAAGCAACTACACTGTGATTGACCTTCTAGAGTACCTTATACTGTTGATTCAAAACATAGCTTTGAATAAATTCAGTTTCTTTATTTAAATTATAATTATTAAATTACTTTTGAATCACCTACCAATCCGATTCTTGTAAAATTCTCCTCAACATTATCTAAAACAGATCTTGTATCGAGCTCAGGTAGTGCCATTTTAGAATATTCATAATAGGGTGTATTTAATTATTATCAACACCACACACCTTGTGTTAACTGTCATGCGTTGCCATGGAAACAATCTCACTGTCAAAGCCATAGATTATGCAAAATTATTAGTTTTTTTGCTCAAAAAATATCATACATAACCCGAAATAAAAAACAATGATTTTTTACACTTTCATGAACAGAGAGGAGTAAATCTTTTTTTATTTTGCAGTTCCTTGGACTAGTATCAGTCAAGATTAGTAAGTTTACATTTTATTGTTAAAAATAAAATACGTAATATCATTGGTTATACTTTAATTATTTGGAAAAACTATTCACATACATGAATACAACACTGGAAAAAATTATAATACTACACAGCCCACTGTAATAATAATAAATCGACTAAAAATAATTAATAATGGTCATATCGATTATAATTGTTGCGACTTCTGAAATTATTCCTCTTGTTTGGGTTAAAGCCATAACTGCGTTTTGTATTATACTTCATTTGATATTCCTTCTGTTTTGTTATATTGTGACTTCTTGCCATATCCTCTAATTCAGGGGGAACAACCTTTAAAACAGTTTCATCTTTAAATATGTATAACTTAGATGACATATAAATTAGTTATAATGATGACAAAATTGTTGATTTTATTCAGAGTTCATGGAACAGAAACATTCAACTTTAAACATGTGATCACAAGATAACATTGTTGGGATTGTTAGAACAATGTTGTCAAATTTAGTTTGATTTTTTTGGTATTTGACTAAGGTAAAATCAAAGTGGAAGGATGACATTATACAATAAAAGCTAGTGATTTCAAAAATCTTCTCAAAACAAATAAATAGTATATCAATTGTGCAATAAGAGTAAAACAAGACAATAGGTACATAATGAAACATTCTGGTTACCTGATTAGCTTCTCTGAGTACAGGGATCAAACTTTTAGCATGCCTTGAGTCATCTTCAGTGAGGATGGTGTGAGAAACTCCTTTATTCTGCAAGCGACCCGTTCTACCAATTCTATGAATGTAGTCTTCTGATGTATTTGGAAAATCATAGTTAATTACATGTGTTACCCCGTCAACATCTGAAAATAAAATTATAATTAAGAACAATTTAAATTATATAACCTTTATGCTACACTAGCTTGTGCCTGCGACTTAATATGTGCGGAATGAGAAAAATATTAGCAGGCTATGTTATGCATCTGTGTTAAATTTCATTGAGATCCAATAAGCTGTTTAGGATATACATAGTAACAAGCATCCATACATTCTTATTTTGACATTTATAGAATTAGTATGATTGTACTGTGTTTAGTTTAAGATGTTAGGAAATGTCAAAACAGGAGAGATTATTTTATTTGGCCAATAAATGTAACTTACCTAAACCTCTTGCAGCAACATCAGTGGCAACAAGTATGTTTGTGTTCCCACTCCGGAACCTGTTGATGATTGCATCTCTTTGATTCTGAGTCTTGTCACCATGGATACCAGCAGCCGGCCAACCATTCCTCTTTAATGTCAATGCCAATGTATCCACAAATCTTTTAGTATTAGTAAATACTAAAACTTTACCCAAACCTTGGCTAGAAATATCATGCATAATTTCCTTGAATCTGAAATCATCAAAATGAACATACTGTATAGTATACATTGGCTTCAATTTTCCAAAATAATGTATTACATAAGTTCTAAGCAGAAAAATGATCAAGACTACACACTGCTTATAACATTATACATTTTTTTCTAAACCCTAAAGATATAAAAATGATTAACTTACTTTTCCATTTTCTCTTCTTGTTCACAAATATGAAAATTCTGTTGTATGTTGTGGTTTGCCGATAGCTCGGTGGAACCAACATTAACCTGTATAAACTCTCCTAAATAATCTTTAGCCAAGTGTTCAACTTCTTTAGGCCAAGTTGCTGAAAACATAAGAATCTGCCTTTCATGAGGCACCTCTTCAAGTGCTTCACGTATCTGTGGTTCAAAGCCCATATCCAACATCCTATCTGCCTCGTCTAGAACAACATAGGTGCATCGAGTTAATGTTGTTGTTTTACTGTTAATAAAATCATTTAATCTTCCAGGTGTGGCTATCAAAATATCCACACCCCCCTGCAGTGCAGCTGCCTGTGGTCCTCTACTTGTCCCTCCATGTATACACAAGCAACGGACATTTAACAAACTTTCGAACTCTTTAGCAACCTCCTCTATTTGTCTTGCCAGTTCTCTTGTGGGTGCAAGAACCAACACTCTTGGGCCTTTGCTTTTTCTACCCTGTTTTTCTTTGATGTGCACGACGGCCGGCAAAAGGTAAGCCAGTGTCTTCCCAGTACCAGTTTGTGCAATTCCAACGAGATTTTTGCCACTTAATGCTACCGGCCAGCCCTGTGATTGGATTATTGTTGGCTTGACAAGTCCTTGCTTTTTCAAAAACGTTTTTATATAATCTGGGAAGTCGCAGTTTTCAATGTCACGATACGGGCTCGGAACATTATCTCCAATAATAGTTATATTATGCTCATTGTAATAATCAAGATCTTGCTGCGCTGTTTTTACGGAATAATATTTTTTTTCGTATAATATATCTCTAGTTTGCAATGTGCTTAGATAACTTTTCACGTTTAAGTTTGAATACCATTTTATTTCATTTTTTACCACATATACTTGGCTTTTTTGAAGTTTTTGTAAATTTTTAGCATTTTGGTACAAACTGAAATTAAAATAATGTATATGTAATTATTAAGAATTATAGCAATATACATATATAAATAAGCATTAATGCCATATTTACTCACGATTTAAGCCCATTGCGCCTTAAAAACATCACGGGTAAATTATTTAAGGCCATATCAACTAAAATTTCATATTATTATAACCTCAAACCTCGCTCTTAGTTCCAAACATTTGGCACTTGTGCTTTTTCCATAGACTACTCTATGGCTTTAATTTTAACAGTGTGACCAGGTTTGTTTCACTTTTTATACCAAAAATGACATCACTGTCTGTACATTGTTTTTCTCTTCTCGGTTTTCACAATACATCTCTGCTCCTCTGCCTATTAAAGATGTAAGTCAGCATCAGCAGTCTTTATAGTTTGTCTAAATAAGATTTATTAGTTTGATAAGTGACGATAATGGCGTACTTAATAGATGGGTATCGTAGTGACGAAATAAACACGAATGGCGAACTACTCGATATTCGGTTTAAATAAAATTTATCGAACTTAACTAAAATTATTACTGACTTATTAATTTAGGGGACAATTCTAGTAATGAATATTTATTCATAAAGTACACCAACAGACATAGAACTCATAAGAAATATAGTATAAGACACTAGAATGATAACAGATCCAGTTATAGGTATGGTATACAACATGACTTCGATAATCGTTTCGGTGCATGGGCTAATAGCGAAGAACTTCGTCCAATATCTCAAGAAGCTCTCGCTAGACAGTTGGATTAAAGGCCCAATTCAGAAGGCAGTTATTTTAGAAACCGCACGCATAGTGAGGAGGTTCCTGTATCTGCAGCCCTAACCACTGGTTGCGAGAGTCATCGGATTCCGCAGCCGGTGGTGCTCTATTTTTTATATATGTTTTATTTCCATATAAAGCATGTAAAATATATGTAGTAAATAAGGGAACATGACAATAATAATAGCGAAATCCAATTCAATTATGTACGAATGTGGTGTAATAAATATTCATTAACTCTCATTCTTTGTATTGGTTTTGTAGCTCTTTAGATTTGAGTGTCTTTATTTTAATCCATGTTATAACTATCATTCTATATACTCCAATTTCTGAGAGTAAAAATCGAAGATTCATACCTGATTTTACACAACCATCCCTACTAAATTGTCCAACTAATCACCCTTCTTGAGACAAACTTTAGTTTATCAAATTATAAGCTTTTCGACAGACTTCCGAAAAGGAAGTACTCACAATTCTGTTCGACAATGACTAAGTATCATCGTTTTGCAAAGCATGTTTTTGTTCTTGTATGGAGGACTAGAAAATATTTTCGGCGCTTGTCTTCGGCTACCAAGAGATTATTGTTTCAATAGAATAAAAGGCGTTTTGTATAGTATTATTATTTTATTATTATATTAATTTTCACCAGATCAAAGAACAAAGTGGAATGATGTTATTAAATTTGGTACTTCTCCCAAACACTGGGGACTCGCGCACTTCAACAGTTACAAATTGAAGGTTGGGCATGAAGAGACAGCGACACAAGCTTATCCTCATTTTAAGATATCACAGAAAAAATAATACCGCCTAAAAATAACTTAATGTCAAACACACATGTTCATTTACTCAATGTATTGTTAATGCTAGTCGGTACATATGTAAATGCGAGAGTAATCAAATGTAGACATCTATGGAATACAATGGTTCAACTACGGGAGGGGGTCATGATCTACAATCTTGAACATTTACACGGTGTATTCATTCATATTCCTAAGAGGATTTGCTACTTAATATTATATTAGAGATAAGTTAGTATTCATTGAATCGCTTGTGTCCACCGCCTCCTTGGCCGTTGCTCCTGCCGAAGTTAGTTCCGCGTCTGAAGGAGCCACCCCCGCCCCCGCGCCCTCCACCGTACCGGCTTCTGTTCCAGCCGCCGCCGCCGCCGCCGCACCGGTCCGCCATCGTCTGCAGTTGCGGGCTGATAGTCTGAAATTAACATTTATATTTAACACATTTTTACTTTAGCCAACATACAACCAAGTTATACTATTGTTCAAGGGGGTCAAATGTTACAACTTTTGAGGATGGGATCCAGGCATGTGTTCAGCATGGACACCGAAGGCATGAAGTTGTATTGATGTACCTCATACTTGCATTCATGTCACGCTATTGAAAAACGTACCCATGCCAAAGGTATGAGGAAGGACACTCATTAATTTTACAATTTCAATTTAATCACCTGATTTGCTTCTTGCAGTACATTTACAAGGTCTTTAGCTTGACGCGAATTTGAAGGTGTGAAGAAGGCATATGATGTTCCTTTTGATTTCGACCGTCCTGTTCTGCCTATCCGGTGAATGTAATCTTCCGAAGAGTTGGGATAGTCAAAGTTTATAACATATTTGATGCCATCCACATCTGCAATCCAGCCAATTAAGTTAATACCTATTTCTAAAGTTCATATATTACAAAAACAAAGACTTTAAAATACATAATGTAACTCATAGCAGTATTACTTACATGAATGAGTTACACAACAAATAAAAACATTTGCCTCTCACTGAGTAAACCCTGGAGTCTTGTAAGGGCGTTATAATCAATTTGTTTTCACATACACTTGATTGCCCCTTCCAATCTCCATTGTGGCCGAAATAGAAAACCCTTGACCTCTTGCCGATCATCTCAACCTGTGGTCAAGTTTTTCAACGATGCACCAGTAGTTCAATCTTTGAATATTTAACTATATATAAAGTATGTAGTGCATCACCAGGTTTTCCAATACTCTCAAGTGTATCCGTATTAACGGACATACTATCAAGCTTCCGGCCGTGGGTCCATCATAGTGAAAGGCACTTCTGAGGCACCATAACATGACGAGTTATTGCATTCTCTAGTTAAACCACTGCACACTAAGTTATCTACAAATCAGCAGTGACATATCCACTAATTTGGGAGAGTACTCAGATAGAACACAATAACTTTCCGCCAGTGCCTCTGAAAAGTATAAACAGACAACATTAATACATAAGTACCAATATGGTAACCTAACATTTACTTATCTGTTTAAATCTAGTTTTAATCAATTCTTACCAAGTCCTCTGGCAGCAACATCAGTTGCTACAAGAATGCTGGCGCGTCCTTGTTTGAACTGATAGAGGACATCATCCCTCTCTTGCTGTGTTTTGTCTCCGTGCATGCAGACCGCTGGCCAGCCAAATCGTCTGATATTTCTTGTTATATTTTCTACTTTCCTCTTTGTTTCAACAAATATAATTGTTTTCGCACCAGGTTCTTGGTTCTGGCCTATTTCTTGAAGCAGAACATTTAACCTGAAATTGTTAAGCATGTTTAGAATTTGCATATAATTTTTTAAATGGTTTTCATATTTTTTTCAATCAGATCTTCTTAGAGGATTATGATTATTTTAATCAACTAAAGTCATACTAATTTAGAAATCATCACTAAATGTAAAAATATTAAATAAATAAGGATTTTACATACTTGTTCTCCTTCTCATGTTCTTGGCAAACATCTACAATTTGTAGAATATTGTGGTTAGCAGATAATTGAAGAGATCCAATGTTTATTTGCAAGTAGTCACCTAAATAGTCTTCGGCTAACTTTTTAACCTCTTTGGGCCATGTGGCTGACCACATCAGAGTTTGACGGTCAGGTCGGATCTGCTCAATGATCTTACGAATCTGAGGTTCAAAACCCATGTCCAACATACGATCAGCTTCATCTAGTACAAGATATGTACAACGTTGTAAATTTGTGGTTCCTTTTTCCAAGAAATCAATTAGTCTGCCGGGCGTGGCAATAACAATTTCTACTCCTCTTTCCAAATCACGAGCCTGTTCCCTTTTAGGCGCGCCGCCAAATACACACGTGTTGCGCACATATGAAGCATTTCCAAAGTCACATGCAACTTGTTGAATTTGTTGCGCCAGCTCTCTAGTTGGTGCCAATACCAAAGCAATGGGGCCATCTCCGCGCCTAATAGGGGGCTGGTTATTGATGTGCACAATAGCAGGCAATATATAAGCTAAGGTTTTGCCTGAACCAGTCTGAGCTATCCCAACCAAGTTATGCCCAGACATGGCTATGGGCCAACCTTGAGCTTGAATGGGTGTGGGTTCTTTGTATCCCATGTTGGAAATATTTTGCATCACATAGTCTGGGAAGTTTCCTTCTACAAAGTGCTGGATAGGATTTGGTATATCCAATCCACTCACAGTAATCTCATGTTTGTTTCTATATTCTTCAACTTCATATGGTGATCTATTCAATACTTCTGGTGGTGGGTTGTAGAAGTTTTTATTAAATGGTTGTAAGGACATAGTATCCCAGTTTGGACGTCGCATGTTTTGTCCACCGGAAAATTCTTTCTTCCCTCCTCCATAGCCTCCAGAGTTTCCAAAGCGGCTACCACCGCCGCCGCTGCCGCCACCAAACTTTGATCCATGACTTCCAAATTTGGAACCGCCGCTTCCGCCGCGACTATTGCTCCAGTTTCCTGACCTACGACAAAAAATATGATATAAGTTTTACATTACTTTCAGATCTTAGAATCGATGTATGCAGCAGTAGTCAATACATAGTAACAAGATGGCGACAGCCACGACTACATTTACAGGGCACATGTAAATGCATATATTTCAGATTTTAATCTACCTAACCTCATTGCGTACACCAGGAAAAATCCACCGAAAAAATGTGAATGTAACAAAATGAATATAACGGTTCAAGATCAAAGTATTAAAGTGAAGACCGATAATAAAATCAATACTTTAAAAATGCTACATTGCGCAGGGCACGCTGCGCTGTCATGTCATGCGCAATGCTTATCCTCTATGAACAATTTATTCCGGACTACAAGCAAATATAATATTTATCTTTGTTGCTAATCAATTTACTACATATTTCTTAAGACATTTACGATTAAAGATCATATGTATGTAGAAGTACTGTAATCCTCCAGACATTTTGAAATATTCGAAGGCTATTCAAAATGGCGGTGTCATTTTATGATTAGGAATTTTAACTTGAAATACTAAAATTGCGCGACATTAACAAAGGAAATACAAATTAAACTTGATTCTGCTAATTGTATAAGAAAAACTTACATTTTTAATGTTGAAATTTTGGTCAGGATGTTCTTGATAAATTCAGATGTTATACTCGTTGATTGAAGCAGGGCACTGCAAGTAATGCAATATTGTTAATTAAATGGAACAGAATTCCGTAATATAGCTTCTCGTATCAATAAAACATACAGAAATTAATTGACTTTTAACTTAAATAAACCATTAACACTATAACACAACACAATAAAGTAAATCCGGGATAGAAATACGTCTCACCTCGACCACTGCTTTTGCAAGAGAGAGAAAAATTGGGAATGGAACGGAGACGCGATCGATTTAGTGAATGGTGTTCTTGTCTGACCAAGTTATCTGTATGGTGGCGAAAATTAGCACTACGCCGTCACAATGGAATGTCCATCGATAGCCACGGAGACTACCAATGGGCTTGCAATATTATCGACAGTGGCGACACCACTTACTTCAAACGTAACTTAGTCGAATTATAGACTCGTTAATTTTTGAATGACCATTTTTAGTTCAATATCATTCATTCAAAATTTTGTCAATATTTTTTTGCAAAATTGCACAATATTTCTTATAATCTCCTCAAAATTGGTTTGCTATAAAAAAATAAATATAGAAAAATAAAGTTAAACCAGTGGAAGCGATTTTTACTGAAACAACTGGGTTTATAATTTATCTGTGTACCTTGACAGCAACCAACATTTATGGACACTGATCTCTACAAATGGACAGAATATAAATTGTAGGATTCTATGTCTATTTGATTTTCACCATTTCAGCGCAGTAGTTTGCGGTTGGTGGCGTTGAAGTGTTTTCGAACTTATTATGGTGATAGACTTAACATTCATTAATATCAAAAGGCGCGTTTAAGTCGGAACGAAGCGAAAACTGCCATTTCCAAGTAAACACCTATCTATTTATAAATACCTACGTTATTCCATTTTCTGTTTATTTCAATCATTCATTCTATTATTTCACTCACTCCTTGTTAATTTATTCATTCTTGCTCTCGTTCATTTTCATTCATCGTTTGATTCCCTCGAGCCCGCCTCTACCGCTAAATAAGTGAAAGAATTAAAGTTTAGTGTATTTCTTTACTTATTGAATCGTTGTAATATTAGAAATCACAATAAATACTGGTGTATTTTAAAAATTTAAACACTTCTACAATGGCTATGCAACCCCATAGCAAGAAAAGGGTTTGCTATTACTACGACAGTAAGTATAAAATATAATACTACTTCAAATTAATACGTTCGTAGTAAGTTATTTTTATTGTTTTAATGAACTCTTCATTTAAAACATACAGTAATATTTCATTACATATTTTTTACATCCATTTTCTTATTAATCTTTTTATGCGATTGTTGTTCAAGTCAGTTTATGGCGTCTGTACAGCGCTCTTCGTTGCTATTGGTCCGTGAGACGTTGTTCTCTTTTCACTCGAAGAGGTACAGACTGGAATGTGTCAAGCGAACAAATGAATTGAGTAACATTCGCTTAAGAAGTTAAATTTACTATAAATGACAATTTTATACTAATCTTTTTTTTTACTTTAGGTGATATTGGAAATTATTACTATGGACAGGGACATCCCATGAAACCACACCGTATACGTATGACACATAATTTATTGCTTAATTATGGGTTATATAGGAAAATGGAAATTTATGTATGTATTCAAATAATTGAAATAAAACTTCAATTCAAGTTATTACTAAGACTAAGTTAAATGTTTATTTGTACAGCGTCCACACAAAGCCACTGCCGATGAAATGACTAAGTTCCATTCGGATGACTACATTCGGTTCCTTCGATCAATCAGACCTGACAACATGAATGAATACAACAAACAAATGCAGCGATGTGAGATATTTTACTCTAAAAAATATACAGTCATTTTCAGTTGACCAGAAAAATGCAAAAGGGGTTTTATTATCTTTTACTCAAGTTATAGAGGGTGTTTCTCATTGGGGCAGCCTAACATTGTCTTAACAATATATATAGATCAATAACAATCAAAATTGATAACAAAAGATTAAATTTGCCCAATGCGAAAAGAATTCCATTACATTAATTAGCCCAACATTATAAATAGAACCTATTCATCCCGAACAAATAAACCTAATTATTTAGTAATTCACCTTTTATTAATTTCAACTGTTTTTATTATGTATGTTGTAGTCAATGTTGGTGAAGATTGCCCAGTGTTTGATGGTCTGTATGAATTCTGTCAACTATCAGCAGGAGGATCTGTGGCCGCTGCTGTAAAGTTAAATAAACAGGTAAAAAAGCACTTCTGTATATATTTTTATCAGATTTGATGGACTGCTTTATTGCCCATATAAGTTTTTTTTAACTTGCATCTAATGTAGGTATTATTCATTAGTTTAATTTTTTCTAGTGCACCTAAATATGTAAAGATGATTAACTGGCTAATGAGTCTTACTATCTAATATTGTAAATCAAAAGTTAACCCTTAAATGCACACTGTTGTATAAAAACAACATACAAACATTTGAAAAAAAAATTTTTTTTGTATGCTAGACATTTTTATTATTTTTCATTTATTATACCGATCTTGCATTAAATATGGTTTTTTTCGAAGGGTTAAAGGAAAAATCATGCATTTAAGGGTTAAGATGGATGTATGTTTTTACCACATATCTTCAGAATAGCTTAATCGTTTTGATGAAATTTGTCACATTTATTTAGTCTATAATATATGCCAAAAAATTTTTTTTTTTTTAATTTTTAAAGTTGTAAGCATCGCTAGTCAATATATCTTATACTGTGCCATACATCTTTTGAATATTACATTTACAATTTGTAGGCATCTGAAATTTGCATTAACTGGGGCGGAGGACTGCATCACGCTAAGAAATCTGAGGCGTCAGGATTTTGTTATGTCAATGACATTGTTCTGGGCATATTGGAGCTACTGAAGTATCATCAGAGAGTGTTGTACATTGACATTGATGTGCACCATGGTGACGGTGTGGAAGAGGCATTTTACACAACCGACCGTGTCATGACTGTTTCCTTCCATAAATACGGAGAATATTTCCCTGGGACAGGTCTGTATATAATTATTCATACAAATATAGTACTATTTTTTTACATTTAGCTCATTTAAATCGTACTTCATACTAATATTATAAATGCAAAAGTTTACATGGATGGATAAATGTTAGAGTTTGTAGCCACATAGCAACTGAACGGATTTGTTTGAAATTTGGTACAGATGTAGAGGATAATCTGGAAAAACACAGAAACACACACTTTTGTTTTTTAATTCCACGCGGACGGAGTCGCAGACGAAAGCTAGTTATATAAACACTAGTTGAACCATTTTAACTATTATATTCCTAGCTTTATAATTTAAGAAATTGGTCCAAAAATTAAGATTTTAAAATCGTTTTTACTATTTAGACCTCAGAATGTAGTAAAAAAATATAATATGTTGTCAGGTGACTTGCGAGATATAGGCGCGGGCAAGGGCAAGTACTACGCGGTGAACATCCCGCTGCGCGACGGCATGGACGACGAGTCATATGAATCTATCTTTGTGCCCATCATCTCTAAAGTCATGGAGACCTTCCAACCTAGTGCGGTGGTGCTGCAATGCGGAGCTGATTCTCTTACAGGTATTTCATACAGGCTTACTCTTGCAAGAACAAGGTCTAGTTTGTTTTTGATGCAGTAATCAGTATATCAATTGATTGAACCAATGGGATTTTTTTTCTCCAATGGGTTGATTGATTGGTGGGCCCTATGGGAAACTTCCAAGTACATGATTCAAATGTAACAATAGTCTAATTTTATTATTGACTTTAGTCTTTATAGCCTCTAATTATGAACTTCTTCTTTATTAGGTGACAGATTGGGTTGTTTCAATTTAACTGTGCGCGGGCATGGACGTTGTGTGGAATTGGTGAAGAGATTTGGCCTGCCGTTCCTTCTTGTTGGTGGAGGAGGGTAAGTTTAAATTGATTTTAGTCTCCTTTACCTTCCCACCCTTTTCTTATTGGGAGAGGATGGCATGCAAGGGGAAATATCTATTTGTGCATCCCATCCTCTGTCAATTAAAGGTAGACAACACAAGGCAATGGTCGGTTCGCTATTTGGAAGAACTTGGTGATACTATTTTAATTTATTCATATTTTTGTGTTAGGTACACAATTCGCAATGTCTCCCGCTGTTGGACGTACGAAACCTCAGTAGCACTCGGAGTTGAAATAGCAAATGAGCTGCCGTACAATGACTACTTTGAATACTTCGGTCCAGACTTCAAACTGCACATATCTCCCAGCAACATGTCCAATCAGAACACACCTGAATATTTGGAAAAGATTAAGAACAGGCTGTTTGAGAACCTCCGTATGCTGCCTCATGCGCCCGGTGTTCAGGTAAAATGTTAACAAAT
>LD688936.1:3560360-3570547 GCA_003118335.3 Papilio memnon
GGTACAAGCCATTCCAGAAGACGCAGTCAATGATGAATCTGAAGATGAAGACAAAATAGACAAAGATGAAAGACTACCACAAAGTGAAAAGGTATTGTTTCAAATTAAAATCAACTTGAACTAATGAAAATTGTTTTCAAATTAACAAAAATTATACTTTTGGTACAATTTAAAAAATTTGATAATTTTTCGATTGTTTGATTTGAAGCGTGCGCACACCTGAAACTAAACTATCACACAACTGTTTAGTCGCGCTTTGACTACTCTAAGCTTATTTGTGGTGTGACTACTTGATTTTTAGTTGTGCAACTAAACAGTTGTGTTGGCTGCGAAACAATCTACAATCGCACAACAATTTTTACTTAGTCAAAGGTGTGCGCCCTCTCTTAATGGTATTAACATAGTCAAATATCTTGGCGGCTCGGAACATCGTAGGAGTCGCTTTGCAGAACACAATGAGAGGTATAGCGATATAAAGGGAAAGGGAAGATCGGCGCAATGTGCAGGGTCCAAATGACTCATCTGCCAACATATTTGACTAGATGTATAATAATTGTGTAATGTAGGACAAGCGTATAACGGGTGACGGCGAGCTGTCGGAGTCTGAAGACGAGGGCGAGGGCGGGCGGCGCGACAACCGCTCCTACCGCGCGCCGCAGCGCAAGCGCCCGCGACTCGACAAGGACCTCGCGCACCACAAGGACGACGCCAACAGTAAGACTGCTACACAGTTACTACTTACTAGCTGTTGCTCGCGACTGCGTCCGCGTGAAATTGAGAAATAATAAAAAGATTAGCCTATATTAAATTAGCCTAACGGTGAATGAATTTTTAAAAATAGCCCAGTAGTTTTTACGTGAAACGAATACATACAAAAATCCAAATCTTTCCTCTTTATAATATTAGTATAAATTAATTATAATGATAATGTGCCCTTCAAGAGCACGGTGAATCGGTACTTACTGAGCTAGCGCGTACCATCCTTCGGCCGCGTCTTCACTTAGTTCAATTTAGGTGGAATCGTGGTCAAGCACTGGTTTATTTATAACAAATAATGCACAAGTATAGATAGATTGATTTTTGTTAGAGTTTACCGCCTAATCGGTTGAATGGATCTCAATGAAATGTGGCATAGATGTAGAGCCAAGTCTGGAAGAAAACATAGGCTACTTATTTTTGTTTTTATTTTACGACTTAGGGTTCAAGAAGCGAGGCTATCTCTTTCTCATAGGCCGGCAATTGCCGCTAATGAGCTAACAAACGCAGACGTGGTCTGTGTTTGGGAAGCAGAGTCGTCGGTTAACCACTGCATACGATTAATAGCGAAATGTTTTTATAACCGACCTAAAGTAAAATTAAAAGAATAGATTTAGAGCCTCATACTTAAGTTGGAAATCATATTTGTGCATGTTAATGATGATAGATATTGTAATGGTATGAATTCTCTTGTTTTATTATTAACTTTAAACTAATTGTTCCCATAGATGAGGATGCAAAGGATGATGTGAAGAATGTGAGTAATTCGGAGGAATCAAAGAAGGAAGCGACGCCAAGCGCCTGATGCGGGCGGTAAGACACTGCGCAGAGCAGTGCCTGCGGGCTTGTGACGTCATCGGAGACATACAATACGAAGATAGTGTTATGTGACAGTGCAAGTGTAATGCTCTTGTTAAACTGCAGTTGGTTCCCCGATATGCTCCGACGTGCTCGGTGAGACTAGAATAATTGTTTTCCTACTTATTTGTACTAATCTAAGACCAGTTCAGTAAAAACTTTTGATTCTGAATGTATTTATTGAACACAAATTACATACCTATTATGTATGTTATTGATGAGTTTGTATGCAAGAAAAATAATGTTAGATCATATTTATTTGATCTCAATAACTTTCTGTTAGCTCAGATTAAAATTTTTGAATGGATTATTTCCTTTATTTCACTCTCAGTGTAGGGTAGAGGAAACCGCGCGAAATGGTGCGCCCACTTATGCATCCGTTTACAAACCAACTATATTCATGAGAAATTGCAAGTTCAATCAATATTACTTGTTCAAACCATTCTTTATATTGATTACTTTAATCTTGTAGTTATATTGTTCATGGTTTTAATGTACAGTCAGTTGCATAAACATGTATACATTTACAAAGTTTCAAAAACTTGTATACTTACTGCGTTGGCGCAGCGACGCAAAGTGGGTCTTGGCCTCCAACACGAGAGAGCGCCAGAGTCGTCTGTCCTGCGTCGTCGCCTGCCAGTCGATCGACTCAAAAACTTAATACACCTTCATTATCGTCAATAGGTGTATGCACGCACGTATCCTTGCGTATGCCGCGCAAATGCATAATAACGAATACGTGCATACCAACGTGACACCGAAGGCCTTTATAAGTTTGTAAAGTTTTCTATACATATATTATAAATATTTATGCAGCTGACTGTACATTGTGTTAATGAATGAAGCTAAGGAAATATTATTTTCGACAATTTTTCTGCAACATTCTAAATTTTCATATTTCTATGATTTAATAATAGTAAGTAATTAAAATGTGTCTCTAATATATTTAAGATTGGTTGGTTAAAATTGTGATTACAATTTCTTAAATAACATGAATACTAGATTAAGTGTAGTGTAATAGTTTTATTTTTATATTCTGATGTGAGAATGGCCACTTTTGTTGCATATACATATGTATATAATGGTGTCCATTATTTAAATTTGGCTTTTATCTTACAAATGTAAGTCTGATTTGTTGCATCACTATATGTATTTTGTTATTTAAAATCATATTTGTAATTTGTATTTAAAAATCAAAAAATGTTTTTGTTGTTTTGTATTGCACAATTTATTTTATATTTTCCACAAGACTACAATCCTAACAGTGAAAGGCTACATTGTAAAAATTTGTTAGTTTATATTCTAAGTAATTGAGCATTTTTACAATCAAAAATTTAGCAATATGGTTGATTTGTAATTCACTTCTTTTAAACTATGCAGTTTACTTAAAAAAATCTTTGACTGAAAAATCTAAGCTCTGAAGAATACTCAAATCCACTTCCAATAAATAGCAAACCAACATATAGACTGATTTTCAATAGAAGTAAATAAATATTGTGTACATATTATTAAATGTGATCCAAAATGTGAAAGTTTGAAATGGTTTTTTTATTTGATGGAAACTTTATGTTAAACAATATTAAAACATTTCCTCATTCGTTCATGCGCAATAGAACGGTTGTCGGAGTGCAATTGGCATGCGTTTTAAGGGTGTAAATATAGTTTTATTATAATTAAATACATACAAATCGATACTGAGTTTTTATTTATCTATATCTATACTAATATAATAAAGCGTAAACACACACTTTATTGCCTAAGATGTCGGCAATTACAGTATTTTTTGAATAATTCTTTTTTTAATAAAAATCCCTACACTTACGTCACGCTTTAGGCTATATATTTTCACGCCTTTAAACTTAGGGGGTTAATATTTTGGATAAAAACCCTAATGTGGAAAAGAGACCATAAGTTGCTGCCAACATGAGGGAAGCAAGATTGCCATGGTTTGTCATAATGTTAGGTCATTTTGATATTTGCAATTGATAATTTGACAAATGTTTACAATAAAGTTTTTATAATTTCACGCGGACGAAGCCGCAAGGGAACAGCTAGTCTGTAATAATTTAACATCAAGGTTATTAAGTAAATAAAACATCAATTAAATTGCTGTATAGTATAATGTACCTTAAAACAGATTATCACAACGCTCTAAAATAAATTGCACCATAAAATAAATGTACCTAAAATCAGTCTGGTACCAAGAAGCTAACACAAACTGGAATGAATATAAAAATACTATGAAATAATTTAGCAATAGTACTATATACCTACATGTTACAAGAAAAAATCCATTACAATACAGCCTTATACTCAAAACGAGGGAAGAGTAATTGATATTACAAATAGTTATTCTAATGAACACTTAAAGTTATGGGAGAGCGGTCTACCTTACCATATCCATATAGTAAAATTGAACATTTCACCACCTCGGTACTACTCTACACTAAAATCAATTTTATTTGAACTACATTAAAATCACACCTGTTTCACAATCCACACTCGAACACTGTACATATTAAGGAATGTATGAATTGGAAGAATTCTACGATAGATTTTAGATCTGATGAACTGGTTAACTTATCACGTTTGGAGTTCAATTAATTTTGTGCGTATTGTTACCGTGAGGTTTCTACTGTTACTGTTGTCATCCCTTTTATTTTCATTGAAAAAACAGAGATGACCACATATTTTTGTCTAGTTTCAGCAGTTAACCCGCAATCGTAGGCCATATGACTAGGTTCCTATATTAAAAAACTAATTATTAGAGGATTTAAATCGTCGGTGTTATTTGTGGGTAGAGGTTAACCAAGTTATAAATTCGCATACATAAAAATGTTCTTTAGAAATGCGTGAAAACTTAGAAGCACCATAGAAAAAAGATTTCAGATGTAACATTTATGAATTTTACATTAAAAAATATGTAGTCAATAAAGTTAAAAAATCATCTAAATTTGATGTAATTATTCTGAACTATATGAACACTAGATATAACAGTCTATAATTTGAAATAGAAAATACATTGCGAATCACAGTTCGCAAAGAAATATCTTTCAGAAAGTTTTTTGCTATGGATTAATTCATACACAATATAAAATAGTAAAAACTCTATAACTACGATTAAATATTAATTGATTATGAAAATTAACAATTACACAAAATCCAAATAAATATGATTTACACCGTGTACATAAAAACAAGCAATTAAATTATAAATATTGATTTAATTACATAATCACGGTCATTATGTAAACAAAAATGCATTTAATACTAAATGAATCACAGTAAATATGAAATGATTATATGTTTCAAACTTACAAACGATTAAATTTATGACTTTATTATGACTCATATAAAAACCATTAATTAATTTTAAATTAGTACCATTAACTGTTTATCGACATTTTGACGCAATAGCTTTAATATTAAAAATGTAAAAAACCGAATACATCTTTATTGCTATCGAAGATAATTGATAAACCACATATTACAACATAAATGTCCTTGTAACGTTGAAGGCTTGATTAGTCAAAAAGCGATTTCCCAATAGAACCTTCGAGAACATAATTCCTGACTTCGTTTACTAAATCTGTTGCCTTTATCAAGGAAGAGCAGGAACTTTCAATTCCGTATTTTTCCTCTTTAGGAAAAAAAATACTATTCGGGGACGACTTAAAATGAAAGAATCTGGCTTAGGGTTGCCACTCTTATTACCGATGGTCACTGTACTAGTCACCTGTACCATAGTCAGCCCTGGTCAAGGTATTCAGCTGTGTAAGCCAACTAGCCTAAATCGTCTACAATTCTAACTGGCACAATTGTGAGCTTCGGTGAATACAATCCACATAACCGTTTACACTTGGACATTAAACCCTGCTCATCTTATCACTCGGATATCTCCGACTGGCCGACGTCTACGACTCCGCGCCTTCTGCAATTAAAACATAAGTTCCAGTTGGCTTCCATTGTCTTACATTTAATAATGTTATTGGAAAATGGCTATAAGAAAGAAAAAAATACATAATATTGCAGTTAAATCAATTTATTAAGATATTTCCAATCTCACTAATATTATAAATGCGAAAGTTTCGGTGGATGGATGTTTGTTAGAGTTTATAGCCTAAACAGCTGAACGGATGTCAATGAAATTTGACATAGATGTAGAGGATAGTCTGGAAGAACACATAGACTACTTGCTTTTGTTTTTTTAATTCCATGCAGACGAAATCGCGGGCGAAAGCTAGTAAAATATAGTTCAAACAATGAGAGAGAACATGAACCAGTAATGTAAATGATTTAAGGGATGATATAGTTATTATGATTGATTAAGTAATTAATAAATCTAACCTGGTGTTAATGGATGATCTCGTAACATTGAGCCTGTTACACAAAATATATATTAGTAAAATACAAAATCCTTTTTAAAAATCCCATTTTACTACTTTAAGCCATTATATAAAGAAAGAAAGAATGAATGTGGATGGCTACAAAGGAAGAGGAAGACCGAAGAAAGTATGGATGGATTGTGTGAAAGAGGATATGCTTAAGAAGGGAGTGGATTCAGATATGACGGCTGATAGAAATGTATGGAAGAGTAGCACATACTGTGCCGACCCTCCGTAAGGGATAAGGGCAAGTTGATGATGATGATGAAGCCATTATATAAAATCAACAAAGACATATTGGACAAAAGTTAGGGTATTTACTATATTTAGACAAGCTACAACATTCATGCAGTTCTGTAAGTAATTTACATTCAGATCTACACTCTACTGGGTTTCCACTGGACATGGACAAATATGTTGACAATATGTTCTTTGCATTTAGGCAGTGGGAAACCACTCTACCAATAAGTAACTAGCATTGACTATATAAGTGACTATAACAGCTAATAAGGTAAATGTCAATTAAAAGTTGTAATAAATACAAAGAAAACTAAGAACTATTCTTATCAACAACCTAATTTGCTTTGAAGCTAGCTTAGTGATACATTTTCTATACAGCGAAAAAATATTTAAACCGTAGTAACATTGAAATTTGGTACCGTATTATAGATGTCCAACATATAAATCATGCATTTTACATATTTGTTACTTACAAATGATTGTTTTATCCCGTGCAATAGCATGCTTGGAACATGATCTTGGTAACCGATATTAGTTTTTATTCTGAAATACTTGAAAATGACGCAATGGACAGTAAAATGTGAAAACCAATTTTCCACCAGATACCTAATCAGAAATCCAAAAGGGAAGCTATTATATCATAACATTGGAGCCCCTTAACATCACATATACAGTCAAACGTCTTAAAAAAACATTCTCAATGGTTAATGTTATACACCCAATGAAGTTATGCACAAACTGTTAAAGTCAGGATCAGGAGAGATAGAAAATGGCTTCACTTTTGGATTTCAAACGGGAACATTCTGGAAGTCTCTAGACGACATGTAAAGCGTCATGCGAGCGTTTTACCGTATTGCAGGCGGGCGGCACGACACGGCACGACACGGCACGGCACATACAGAGCGCAGTCAGTACAGAATAGCGTCAGAAAGTTGGTTACTGGTTAGTGCGGCGCCGGGGGTGATGCCCACGATGCTGCCGCCCACGCACGCCTCCACGCCCTCTGCCGACCACCACCACCGTCACAACAACCCTCAACACATACGCACTATACACATTTATCATACGGAAACAACAGAGACAATGGATTAGTTACAAAGGATTCGATTGTTGTAGGCTACATAACCTTTAAAATCTTAGGTCAATTCAAAATCTTCGATTACGCTTGAATTGTTTTCATATTAGCCAGAACAAAATTCTTCATCGCGTTCATTGATTTCTCGCTTATCTTCATACTTAGTCAATATAACAATTTGACAATCATTTTACAACATGAAATGTCAAGCTTTGTCTTTAAATAACTAGACTAGGAGGTCAATTGTGTGATTATTTTAATAAATTACACTCTTGAATCCCAATTTCAAGTGCCAGTGCATAGTGCTTGTTTAATTATTCTTATCAACGGTTAATATTATTGAGATAACGTGCCAAATGCAAAAGTGCGGCACCGTCACATGGATTTTCATGCACTTTAGTGTTACTTATGCTAATTTATAAATAGTATTAAATATTAAAATTATACATAGTTTTTAAACAAATGTGTTAAAGAAAATTGTTACTGCTAGACTTATTACGTAATAGGGAACATGCATGTATAATATTATATTTTTTAAACGTTTCCACTAGTTATAAGATAACCAGAAAAAAAACATGAAAAAACGAAAGCTCCAAAAAAATGTCTTTTATGGGTCTAAAACGAGACCGGCCTCTGTGACTTCAGTGTACATTACATCCGCTCAGGTCACTTCGATGTGAACAACAAAGTGTTTGGCTGGTTCACAGAGTTATCAAAAGTCAAAATATTGATAAAGCCTACCTATAACTTTGAAAAAGCACTTAAAAGCGTGTCTTACAATTTAATTTAGTTATTCTCGTTATGTTTTCACTAATATGATTACTTTCAACACGAGATTGTTATATTTCGAATTTTAATGAAAAGTTGCATAATATTGAGGTTTAACAAAACACTAACATAATAATGTCACAATTAATTAAATAACAAATAAATATTACTAAATTTATTTGTTATTTAAAATAAATATTACTATATTTATTTGTTATTTAAAATAAATATTACTATATTTATTTGTTATTTATGTTTATATAGACTGTCAGGATAGTTATAATGCGTGGTTCACACTTGGCCAGCAGCGCTCAGTGAGTCCATATAATCTATGGCTGGCCATCGCAACTGTCCAAGTGTGAACCGCGCATAATGTTATGGCTATATTTAGTACCCAGTTGTGTATCGGCAATGTTAGTTTTAGCAAGCGTGTGAAGCTGTCGTACCTGTAGTGCAGGCGGCGGCGGCGGGCTCCGCGTTGACGCCGGCCACGGACCACGGCCGCGCCTTGCCCGCGCCGCGCACGCACCCGTTGCCTACGTACGCCCACAACGCATTACGTCACACCGCGCTAACGTCACACCGTACTACGTCACAACGTACAACGTCACAACGCATTACGTCACAACGCATTACGTCACAACGCGCTTACCTCACATTAAGCAATAACAGCACCTCACATATTGATATTTATTATTCCATCCCCATGAAGCACTTATGATGAATTACAACACCAAATAAAAGGAACCCAAGAGAAAAGTAAAGCGAAATTTTTTGTTATTTTTATGGAAAAATATAGGCTACCTTAAAGTTTGTTGAGGCAAAATAACCTAACAAATTACATAATGTATTGTTAATTCATATTTCTTTACTAATCTCTTTGTAATACTTGTGCAAGAAGAAACTTACACAAGCATAACTGAAGTACCCAAATTCCTTAAGTGGGAAACCACTAAGGGAGACCTTAGTGTAGACTTAGTACGATAAATCTACCCTAAGGGCAAATAATCAATTAACTGTTATTGCCTTAGTAATACATCACAGTAGCGCTTAGCTTCACAATCGACATAAGCCGTGGTTTGTGCTTTCAAAGCCGGTGTAGAGCAATTTTTAACTAGAATTGGTGTTATAAATTTTCACTTCCTAGAATACTGTATACAATTATTTATTATTTACATAATGTCAATTAAAAATTATTCTAAATTATCCTATATCAATCTGCTATAGAATTGATATTTTAATTCCTTTTCTAACCGCAATAATGTCTCAAAATGAAAATGGGAAATTATTAGACTTTGCAGTTTTATAGAGATTTTATAATAAACTAGCAGTTGCTCGCGACTTCGTTCACGTGAAATTAAAAAGTAGTAAACAGCCTATGTATTTAGCGATAACGTATCTTTCTAACGGTGAAAGAATTTAGAAATCGGCCCAGTAGTTTTTGAGTTATTTCAATACATACAAAAATCCAAAAATACAAATGTTTCCTCTATTTAATATTAGTATAGATATAGATGATTTTGAAAGTAGTTGCCGTAAGTAATCAGAGTGTTTATGATATTTCATATTTCATATATGGCTTCCACCACCACACCACTGGCTTCAATGTAATGTTGCATGACAGTATTATAGCAAGTGAACAGTGAGAATTGCAATGTGGTGATGGCAAGTTGGTGATGACAATGATGGTGATGGCAATGGTGGTGATGATCTCACCCATGGTGTTGACGTTGTCGGAAGATCGCGATGGCGGCGGTGTGGTGGGCGCTCGCGTGCCCACGTTGTCTGACGATTTGCAGCGTGATACTTCTGTTCGTACAAGATTATTTTAAATACATAATTCAAGTCAAAGGCGGGTTAACGAAAATGTCTATATGTTTGTATATCACTTACCACATTCCAATAATACGGGAGTGCTCTCTCCTGACGTCACGCTATACCTATAACGATTTTATAATGATCACATTAAGCAGTTGAAAAAATCGACACAATTCTTCAACAAAACAAATGAAAATATTTAACTAACTAAGAGTATTGTTGAAGAGTACTTTTATATCAGTATATTTTTAAAACAAGAAAAGTCTATCACATTCCTATATGTGACA
>LD688936.1:3590802-3638642 GCA_003118335.3 Papilio memnon
TGCTCAGTATCATAGGTAGACTTACTGTGACAAAAGCCGCAGTCAGTGTTTGTGGGGCAACAGAGACAGGGTTCATGTTCAGTGCAGTTTGAATCAATTCAGCATCACTAATTCTTGATTTGACAAAGTTTCTTGTTCCGGTGGAGTCTTGACTGTTGTCAGTCAGATAAAACAGTTCCGATGCTTTATATATTCCAGCTAGTCCCACTCTTCTAATGTACCAATTAAACTAAAAACAATTACAACTAGGGAAATATTTTCTGAACAATTGTTAGGTGACATGTAGAGTATTTAAGATATTACAAGGCTATATAGATACATTTTTAGTAAAGTCCATAATTCTTGCAGCACTGATAATTTTACATGATACAAAGACTTACATCTACACTGCGGTCTCCTGAATGATAGCAAATATCATCAACAAGTGAAAGTAATGTTGCTAAAGAATTTGGAACATTATTAGGCAGAGTTTGGATTGCCATCGCCTTTGGCCAAGTAGTCCTAAAACAAACAATCAATGTTACTATATCTATTAAAAGTTTGTTTCTATGAAATATATATAAAAACTTACTTATATGGTTGGATCATTAAAAGTCTTGTCATAATTGCATTTTCAATCTGCTGTACTGGTACTTTCAAATTTTTCAAATCCTCTTTAGGCCACTGGTCAGAAGAAATGGATTAGAAAATTAAATAATTCTTACCGAAAATGTCTTATTAGCAATCTACTTACAGATTTCATTTGTTCCACTAACTCTTCATTACATTTAACATTAAAATAGTGTATAAGATCTCCACCACCATTAGGAAATAGGCCATGCGTTATGCCAGGGTAGCCTGCAGCTTCTGCACCATGACTCAATGATTCCACAGACCATCCAAATTTAGGTACAAATTCTAGAGCTTTCGTTAATATACTATCTTTAACATTTTGTTCATACTGTTGTTCATCTTGTTCAGGTGGGAATACTGACACAACTTCTCCTTTTTGAATTTCACTTTTTTGACAGTAGTTTCTTATAATACTTTGATGATTATTTATTGATATTGTTGTGAGAGGCAGCATTGCTCTGCTGCTTTTTCTCAAAGCTGTCAAAGAAAAAGTCTGATAAATCTTGTGATATCAAATTGATAGTTAAGTGATTAAGAAAAAAACAATTTACATTTGATATATTTTATTTTGAATAATCATGTATTTTTATTAACAGACATTTATACTTGTTTTAGAAATATTTATACACTCAGATAATCTGGCTACAAGACCCTCAATCAAATGAAAAGCATTAAGTGCTGAATGCAATATTTCCCTTTTATTTTCTATGGGTATATTATCCAAAGTGTTGCCACCAACATTTATAGACATTTCAACTCCTTGGTGTTTGGAATTCTTGTTTTCAATTTCACTTAATTTTTGTTCATAATGTGCCTTGGATAAATTTAAACCAGTCCTTAAATTTTCTAGATAATCCATTTCAATATATGACAAATTGTTCTTAATACCACTTTGATTTGAAGTATCCTTTAAAATGAGATATCTTAGAAAGTTTAAGGCAGTTATTATTTGATCGGCTAATTCTACTAAGTCAGATTGTGCCCCATGAGGCAGATGGCAAATCTTCCTAACCATGTACATTAGCTGATCACCAGTGAAACACTCATCTAAAACAGGACTTTTGAATGCTTCATTAATTGAATTCTTATATAAAGTTATTGCATAACCAATCATTCCAGAATGGTTTGCAATTTCAAGTATATATTTTATAAGCAAACATCTTCCTTTGTATTGAAATTTATTTACATGTATACTTATCAAATTCACTGCTGTTTTACGAATAACTTCATAACTAGAATATATAGCAACATTAACTAGACCCTTTAATAAATCAAAATGCACAGGTATTGATAAAACATCATGGGAAACAATATGAGGTAACCGATTTAAAAGTTCTTTACATAATGACATAGCTTTACTTAGAGGGCCGTACTCTGTATAACAAAGTAGGTTATTTACAGCTAGAAGTGTAGTATGAACAATATATTCAATACTGTAAACATGTGGAATTGCAGTCTCTACTATATTAAAATGACCAGAAAAAACAATGTAAAACAACCCAGCAAGTGAAGTCATATTGATTTTATCTTTGTTTTCATAAGGTGATAACTCTTCTGAATCTGCAATTCTTGATGCTTTCTTTCCTTTACCACATTCTTCGATATACATTAAAAACTTAATGACATTTTTTTCCAATAAACATATATCATTTATTATAGTTGAACATGTCTGCCTCGCCTCACTTTGTGCATTTGAATCAGGATCCAAATCAATGTAAATGAGAGGTTTACCCAAAAGACTGACAAGAAAAGCACATATAATTTGCTTAACTTTTATGTTACCATCCTGACTATTCAGCTCTGCAATAAAAGGCTTATAAAATGGCGGAACCATTGCATACACTTTCACAATTCTTCTGATGTTATTATCACAATCCATCAACAAGCGCTCTTTTTGTTCTAAATGGTATTCTGGGGTAGGAATAGTTTCAATGTAAGTTGAAATAGAATTGAGACACCATTCTAATGACCGACCCCGCTTTGCTTTCAATCTTTCCAGAAGCTGTTGCAATGGCATTAAAATAATACTAAATTGAGCATCATTTTTGGCCTCTTCCAACTGTTCAATAAATTCCAACAGTGCCTCTTCTGGTGTTGCTTTTTCAACTATAAGGATTAGTAGTTGTTCACATGCTCCTTGCAGTGAAGGTTTTAAGATGATTGTATCATCTTGCACCTTTTTTACTATTATTGATATCAGATCCCAACAGTTGTCTTTGAAACTCTGTGCAAATTTCTCATTGTTTGGTACACTCAAGGCTTCTTTATATTTTTCAGAATCCAGCAATGATGATATCTCATCAACTACATCAACATTATTTTCCATAGTTAATAACGGTCAGAGTCAATACTATCCAATGAACTCTGAAATGAATTTCCTCAATTGTAGATTGTTCATATTAAATCATTGCACATTAGTCATAAATTTTACTTCCATGTCCCACTCACAAAGCTGTATATTAATCATATCAATATGAAAGCACTATAATTTTCTTTAAATTTGTTTTGAGGGCCTGTACCTGATTTAAAATTACATCAAAACATACAAAAATATTTTTTTACCTAAACTTACATAAAATATAAAGATTCATACAATCTAATACACTATTGTACAAGTTAATAAACAGAATAACATAGATCTATTATCCATACGATAAGCAAGCAGCAACTGTAATTATAAAACTTATATAGAACTAATACATTGACGAGACAATCATAAGAATGCCACATATAATTACTATTGAAATTGATGCTTTATATATTTTTTCGAGTTTGGTATCTTAAATAATATGATTTTAGTTGCACGGAACATGGAAGTACAATAAATTACATGAAAAATAAAATAAGTATTTTACTTACAACAAAAAACTCTTTGCAGTTTGTTCATGACGCAATTATATGAGATGAGTACGCACGTCGAAAGAATTGCTGTTTTTTTCCTTAGATTTTATAAATAAATTCTTTGAAAGCATAAAAAATCACAGAAAAATCGGAGCAAAAGTATGGTTCCGGTCGAATCTCAGTGGCATTTGACTTTTGTGTGTGACACTGACAGTTTTTATTTGAAATGTACGATCACAGATACAATATCCCATTGAACTTTGTCTTAACTTCTCGAAACCAAGCTGTAAAATCTTCATAAATATTCTATGCTGGACAGATGTCAGCACCAACAGTTGTCAATGCAACATGACAATGTTTATGACAATCAAACATCAAGTTTTCATTTATTATAGAACTTGTATTTTAATGCTTTTCCAAGATTTATTTAATACCGTAAATGAAACAAAAATTATAAGATAATGGCGGCAAAGCAGAAAAATATTTTTACCCGAAGTAAACCTCTAATTAATATTTACAGTGGTTTAGATGAGGAGGGGAAAAAGGTAAGTTCAGCTGGTTTTAAATTATTTTATGTTTAAATTTAACTAACGCATTGTTAATTTAGGTTGAAGTTCGTGAAGATGCAGAACAAATAGTGAAATGGCACGAAATATGCGACGCGCTGGTCGCAGCCGGGTATTATCGAGCGCAACTGCAGGGACTTTCTGCATTTGATAAAATTGTGGGAGGTCTATCATGGTGTATAGAGCTATGTGACATTGATGTTGATATTAGCCTTTTATTTGAAGAGAATTTGACAATTGGTAAAAAAATGTAAGTTATAAGTTTACTCTTTCATAATTAATTTAGTTGTATTAGCTGTTTTTGACTGTATTAGTGGTATAATATAAGTTTTATAAATCCTTTCAATATCATGTACATTTTTAGCTATGGTCTACAATCTACATGCAATAATTAACTTGAAAAACCATTAAAACCAACTCACTAGTAAGGGAAAATATATATATTCCTTCTATGTATAAAATCTCAATGTTTATGAATATTTAAATGCTGAGGTTTAAATTGCATTTGTTTTTTTTTATTCCAGTTCTTTGACTGAAAAGATTGTTAAAATTTTGCCAACCATGAAGTGCCCTTATATAATAGAACCTCATCAGATACAAGGTTTGGATTTTATAAACATTTATCCTCTGATACAATGGCTTATTAAATATTCAAGTGAATTTAGAGAAGTAAAGGAAGATGAGTTGAGGAAGTTTGCCATAATGCAATATGACAAGGATCACATATTTGAATCTGACAGAGCTTACTATTTGCAAAAGGAAAAACTTTTAAGGAACCTTTCTATAGTACAGGTAAATATATAAATTTATATCCTTTAATTTTTAACTTTTATGTTGCTACTCTCTAATGGGTACTTTTTTTCATAGTTTTAATATGTGTTAATTTTATTTAACCACTTTGCAGGACTTGTACAAACCATGTAGAGTTAGAAAGAGGAAAGGCGGGTTTCCTACAAATGAGCTAGAACAAGTGAATGCAGTCCTATCAGAATATGATCAGAGAATGTTAATGCATGTAACTAATAATCAGGATGATTCCAAAAGAGATGAAGGCCTTGATTTCTTAGTGAGTGCATTATTTTAATGTTTAAAGACAAATTTAGTTCTGGTTTAGGTAGAGATGAATGGATTACATAATAGGTGATGATTAAGGTAGTGATGATTGAAATGATGGGAGATAGATCAATCTAGAGGTTGACAAATATGTGGTAGTTCATTCATTTATAAGTGGGATTAGAGCAGGTGATGAAGTTAGAGAAAAATCCCTCAAGACTCTAATCTTGAATGCTAAATGTGATGTCATGGTGTAGTTTAATTTTGTATGCATTTCTTAATTGTACTCTTTTTGCAGTATGATTATGAGAAAACTTTGGCTGATCCATCAGAGGTTACAACTGAGGTATGTTATTAAAATAAATCTCTTTAACTCCATTGCCTTTGTAAAATAGAAAGCAATATATTTCTGAATATCTGTTTCGGTCATAGATATATGTAATTTAGTTTACCAATTTGGAGCAAAAATGAAGCGAATAAAGGTGTCTTAAAGCATTTTTTCAGGTTGAATTCACACAATTTTGTCTTTTACTGTATAAAATGACATTTCGAATATCAGCTCTTGACTATTTGTATAACTTGTTCGAAACACTCCATCTATAAGTAATAGATCAATTGTTAGAGCACGCGCACCTTTGATTAAACTATAACTATCGCACAACTGTAGTCTCATTTTGATGCCTATGTGCTTATATGGAGATGTGCACACTACTCGATTTTTAGTTGTGCAGCTAAACAGTTTAATTGGTTGCGAAATAATCGACTATCACATAACAGTTGTGCAATAGTTTAGTCAAAAGTGTGCGGCCGCCCTTATTTACTTAAAAAATATATTTACAGACAGATAGACATTTGAATATTGAAGGAAGTGATAACGCATCCGCAAATACAAAGATTCACTATGTAGTTTTACATTCCGAATTAACCGGAGACATTCCTAAAGAACTAGAGGAGAGTGAAAAAATTAAATATTCACAAGATATTACAACACTAACGGACAGTATAGACAAAATGGAGAAGGAAGTGGAAAGTATAAAAAAGAAACATGAACAAAGAATGCAAGATGCGAAGCAAGAATACGCAAAAACATTATCGAAGTTAAAGAAAATTACACAGAATTTAATGAAATCTGACAGCTATAGGTATGCAAGGGAAATTTTATAATATTTACCTTTAGCTAAAATATGTTTTTGATACTATTTTTCCAAACACTACAACGCAGTGTTTTAACCTTTATTTCAGTGATAAAAATGTGAAAGAGTTCTATGGATCTCTAAAGGATCTTGCCAAGGAAAGGAATGAATTATTAAAAATAATACAACATAGAGATATGCAGCACAAAAAATTAGAAGATGAATTAAGGTAATATATAGTATAATTAGAAACAGGCATATGTGTCAAAGATTATGAGAATAACAGAGGTGTGCAGAGATGTCAAATAAATATTAATAATCTATGCCTACTTCACATAAATTATTGATGTTTTAAGTTTTTTTTTTTCATAATTGTTTAGGAACGCGAAGGATCCTAAAGCAGAAGTTGAAGAACAGCCTTTAACGCCGGCTGAATTGAAAGAGTTTCATGAAAGGGAAGGGAAATTAAAAAGTTTTATAGCCAGCACCCGATTAGAACTCGGCAAGTTGAATAGACAAATGCTGAGATACACAGTGGCTATTGATGAGATACCGGGCACGGCTGAGTTGTTACAGTACGAGAAAAGATTTGTGGAACTTTATAATCAAGGTAGGTGACGTCATTTAATTATATTTACACTGTTATAGATTTAAGATTTATTTAATTTTTTTGTATTATATAATTTTATTTCATACCTTTCATCAGTCTCATTTCAAGCCTATAAGTTAATTATGTCAATAATTGCTAATTTATATTTATTTTTTATGTAATTTGAAATTGATAATTAATGTTTTATGTTTTTGTTTATTTCAGTTGCGTCGAAGCATAAAGAAACTAAACAGTATTTTATATTCTACAACACCCTGTATGAGGTTAAACTGTATACATCGAAGGAATTGAGTTTACTCAATTCTATATTGGATAATTATGAAGAGTAAGTTTATTGTATTATCATGATCACACTGGCAAAATACTAAAAAAAATATTGTCATCATTCATATAAAAAAACTACGATAGCAATATAGATATACAACCTACTAGTAATCGCTTTCGAATCCGTCTGCGAGAGTAAAAAAAAAACTTAATTAATGCGTTCCTCCAGACTAGGTTCTACATCCATACCAAATTTAGTCGACATCCGTTCAGCTGTTTAGGTACTTTCTAACATCCATCCATCCATCTAAAGTTTTGCATTTATAGTATTACTAATATTTACTATTCCTACAGGGCGATGTCATCTGCGAGAAAAAGGGAAGAATTTATGACTCAATTTGAATCGATAGTCGATTGGGTGAATCAAACTGTGAAGAAAGTTGAGGAGAAATTCAACAGTGAAAAGGCTCGGAAAACTATATTACATGATGAGTACACGAGACTTATAGATATACAGAGACAATATGCTGCTGCATTAAAGAAATTGGCAGCGGAGAGACAGAAGATTTCCAGACACTAATCAACTATTATAACACATTTATTGTCTCTGTTTAATTCGAAGGGAATGAAAGTGATAGCAATATCAGTCATTCAGATGTTAAAATGAAACTAGCTGTTTTAACCGCTCATCAAGATAAGTGTAAAACTAAAGTTTATAATAAATGTCCATTTTGGTATTCCTGGTCGTTAATCAGTCTACCTCAGTGACATTCTATTCGGTCACATATTTAAGTACTTTTTCAAGTATTATAAGAATTTTTAAGTGATTTTTTTCATACTAATGATTAGTGACAGGGGTATTTAACTAAGACGAACTAGAATTGTGGTAATTAAAAGCTAAGTATAGTTTTTTTTGGCGTTTTATGTATAGCTTTGCTTAATAATTGAAGGCTCCGATTTGTCAAAGTTTTGCTTCAGAATTACCTGGAGTATAGCTGTTACACAGTTATAAAAATGTATAGTCTATGCATGAATATAGGAATCCCGGACTGAGGCAGAGTCCATCGCCACTTTGTAATATCCGCAAAGAAATTGTTTCCAATTTTCTCCGCAAGATGGCGAAGGTTTTATGTTTCCGGTCAAGCTATATCTTTTTTTAAATAATTTATTAGATATCAAGAAGTTTGTAGTATACCTACTCATTTAACTTATTAAAACTTTCGTGAGACATTATACTATATGAGTTATACGGCTGAACTCGCGTGAAAACACTCCGGTGTAGGCACCGACCAGTTTCAGACCCGTCGGGTTACCGAGTGACCGTCGCGATAGCGAATAAAGCCGGTAACCACTCACCCTAAAGAAGGACCCCCGACGGGTCTGAAACTGGTCGGTGCCTACACCGGAGTGTTTTCACGTGAGTTTAGCCGTGTTATAATTCATATACCTACTCATATTTATAAGATTGTTGAGACTATTTACTTTGTGTTTATTAAAAAGTAATGACCGTTTATTTTGCGTTTATTTGTTTAATCTAGTCTATATTTACAATAGTTGAATAGTTTTATATAACTTAAAAACAGTAATATCCGATGGTAATAAAATTAAGACTGAAAATTTGATTATTAGTTTTTATTAACGCACTTTTTATTGTATTACAAAACAATTCCGATACAATTTATGAAATGTTTTATTTGTTAACCCTGTTTTAATATCACTATAAAAAAATGCATTTATTTAATTAAAATTTTCAGATTCGAAATTTCTAATAACAAAATACATAAATAATTATAAAGCAATTAATAATATAAAGCCTAAAATGTTTTATAGTGTGGTTTAATTTACAAGACAACATTATAGGATATTTAATGCTAATTCAACTTTAAGTGTACTAAATAAACGTGCGTTTCCACTGCACTAAACCTACTCTTTCTATTAGAGGAGATATATTTTTGTATAAACGCTTTAGTAGTGGAAACTTAAAGTTCCAATTCCTATAAACATGTACAGTACGAACTGTATTCAACTGCAGTGATACCTGTAATATCGCATTCTCTTTTTTGTCATAAGTGAGAAAGAGATAGCAACACACAAGATTAGAGTGTCACAACACTGCTATGGGAGTGCTGCTTATGTGAGGAGTGACTGTGGCCGTGGCCGTGTGAGTTGGGGCTCGATTTCTTATACATGGTGAACGATATGAGTTCCCGATTGGCGTTCGTCATAGCCATTGCGTGGGAGACCACGTCGTACCCGAACAGACCGTGGAGACGGTTCACCACCATTAGAGTCAGCCCCTTCTGGGTTACACGGACTGTACGCTCCAAGTCTGATGATGTCGCTATCGCCATACCGAAGGACGAGTTCAACTCCTGAAATGTTATAGAAATACATTTGTTTAAACGAAAATCTACATCAAAATGGGTTTTCATGTTTTTTAATACTACTCGTATGTGCGATAACAAAGTTAAATACAAAACATTATTATTATGAGTTCTGTTATTAAATTTTACAAATGAATCTTGTATGTTTAGCCTAAAACAAAAAACAATATAAATAAAAAACTTTACCTTATCGCCCTTGTTTTGTCACGTACAGTTATATTAAGTTTTTTATATGTATGAATGCAATATAGTGTCAGAGTATCTATACAAAACTTATGGTAATATTAGTTAAAAAATATAACAAAAAAAATTACCCGAACTAAAGTCGCTCGTTCATCGCTTTTTAATCCGTACACAGTTGCACCTTCATCCTTTGATAGATGTTGAGCACTGAGGCTGCCCATTATCATGATGTACGGCATATTTACTATGTTAGTACAGTTTACACCAGTTAAATACACAAATCATCTGAGTATGACAGATATCATTTTAACAATGGCGGTGTTAAATGCAAGGAAGTATTGGCACGCGGTCGACTCTGCTATGCTACAGGTACTCAGCTACTACAAGTATGTGAGTGAACTCTGCCAGGTAGGCAGCCGGCGGGGTGCGGCGCGCGGGGCGAGGGCGGGAGGTAGGTTGTGTGCGTGTGTGTGTCGTGACGTGCGCCCGCGCCGCTCGTCACACGGCCTTCACGGTTCTTGAACAGCCTGCGCCTGCGCCCACGTCACTACCTAGCCTATCGTGTTGTACAATTAAATTGCACGTGTAATGATCAGTACTTATTGTTGAATTTAACTAGACGTTATGTTTTTTTTGCTCTTATCCGATCCGATTTTAAGCTTCAACCCTAAATTGCTGTTATGTTAGGCAATTGTCAGGCTAAAAGCTCGCTTAGAAAGTCAACTTTGGGTTTTCACTGCTAAAACATTAACGCACACCGATAAGGTCATAGATATTTTTCATAGGCATTTTTAAAGCATTCGTAAAATAATACAAACTAAACAGTCAACGATGAATGACAGTGACTGTTTGAAAATCAAGGTGCCATACGGTTTTGTCATATTTCAAAATATAATTTTTTATTAAAGAAGATTCACAGGATTTTTGTTGATTCAAGTGTTTGAAGAATTTATTGCCATGAGCCATTCTATGAGCAGTCCGAAGAACATACAACTAGGTATGTTCAAAACTATTGCTTGTAGATAAATGAAAGTAAATAAGGTGAAAAGATCGTACGTAAAAGAGTCACAAGCATAATAATCAGGTACTGTGTGCAGTACGATAGACAAAACAGATGTTTTATTGTTAAAATGAACGTTAATTTACATTTAATGGATGTGACATTAAACGATTTATTATCCCCGCAACACGGAAAATACATCTTTAATCAACTGTTCATATCTATATAAGTATAAACGTAGGCACTTATTCATTACAGTGGGTTTCTATTGATGGAACACTGGTACAAATGAACATGTTATCTCTCTCTTTTTGTTTGAAGAAATACAATTCGCAATATGTTTTTATACTTTTGTTTGTCAGTGGACACTCACGGTAAGAGTAGGGCATAAGGCCCTGGCAAAAATAGTTAGAATTTTTTACACACTCTCCTAGAATACAAAATCTTGTGCGATAACGTATTTGTCCCCAATGCACTGATGTAATAGTGATTGTAATCTTAGTTCTATAGTTACTTTATATATATCAACGACATAGTGTTTCAGATTTAAAAAATGGTATCCGCGTAGTTAGCTAGTTCGCCTCCAAATTAATACCGGTCGGAAAGTAACATTGGTATTAAAGTTATGTACGATAAAAAACATTTGACTTGTTCACTAGAACGAAAGGATATGACATTGATCGAATACACAATTCAGGCCAGGTATTGAATCTTAATTGTTAATAACAAAAATTTTACATTTTAAAATTATTAGTATTGTAACGTAGAAGTATCCCGGGCGTATCACTTCATAAGAGGTTCAATGCTACCCTCATTTTATTAACTCGTACACTTTTCCCAGTATTCGACACGTACCAAAAAGCACGGCTTACGTTTGCCCAGGCCGTGGCAGACTTGGCCACGAGATCCACTAACGTGAAGTGTCTTGATAGTGCTGGAGTACTCGGTGAGCAAACATACGATTATTTTTTTCACTAAGGCTCTGAGCTATTAACAACCACTTGAATCGAAATTGCATATGGTGGTCTTCAGTGAAAATTCATTTATTTGATATAAATAAAAATCTAATAAAATATAAATAGATTGGAAACTACATGGTAATTTAGATTTGCTGCGCCCCCTGGTGTCGGACGCGTGTAGCACGGTGCGGCAATGCGCGGTAGTGGCGGCCGCGCGGCTAGCTGAACACGACGAGGCTGTTGCCCGACAGATGCTTGACGGCGGCATACTCACCACCACGCTGGAGAACCTACACAAGTTTAATGTAAACACCTATTGTGTTTATTATATTTATAGTCACCCTTAGAATAACACGACCTAAAGAGGCCTAAGCTTGAGATAAAGTAAATCTAAAAGCTGTACGATGATCATTCAATAAAAGAAACATGGTTTTCAGGTATACTACAAACGTTCAGCTTTATATTTAATTAGAGCAATTGCAAAGTAAGTTTTATTTAATTGTGTTTTCATGTTTTGAAGTGTAGGTACTTTTAGGTTGCCTATTAAATTTTTTTGCACATTTCTAGACATAACGAAGAACTAGCTTCTATGATAGTACGACTTGGAACATTAGAACATATCGTAGCATGCATGGAAGACTTCGATACACAGGTAATGTGTGTTTTCTGTATAAACTTTAGACTCTTATCTATCCAACCTTTTTCATCCAACCAAAGTAGTTATATACCTACAGGAATCATTAACCGCTTTTAACTCCCTCTACTACGACTCTAAGACGTTAGTTGCACTTCAAGAAAGTACCAGATGACAGATAATGAAATAAACTAATGATGCAGGTTAAAGAGAACGCAGCGTGGGCGTTGGGTTACATCGGAAAGCACAGCGAGATTCTCGCTGGTAAAGTGGTTGACGCCGGCACGCTGCCGCTGCTCGTGCTGGCCTTCCAAGAACCTGAAATAAGTCTTAAACAGGTACATACTTTGAATTACACGTTGTACTAAGTGTGAATATTGCTAGAATGCACGGGAAGCGACGAGAAACAAAACGTTGAAGGCTGTAATTGGAAACGTTCAACACTGGATGTTATCTTGTTTTTTTCTTTAATTACTATGTGCAAATTAAAGATATAATAACGAATTAGTACTAAAAAGCACGCCACGGTAAAGAAAATAACTTATATGTCTCAGTAATTTTTTGATGTGTCGGTTATTGTAATACTGCTGTGCAGATTACAGCAGGCGCTCTCGTTGACTTGGCGAAGCACAAGCCCGAAGCCGTGGTAGACGCGGGATCCATCTGTCACCTGGTACGCGGTCTTGATAACCAGGATCCCAAATTAAAGGTACATTTACAATGTGTCACTTTTTTTACGTTTATTTTAGATAGTACCAACAGCCAAGAGTTTCGTTAAATTAAATCATACTAATATTATAACTGCGAAAGTTTAGATGGATGTAAGGATGTTTGTTAGAGTTTGTAGTCTAAACGGCTGGACGGATTTCGATGAAATTTGGTATAGATGTAGAGGATAGTCTGGAAGAACATATAAGCTACTTAATTTTGTTTTTTTTTTAATTCCATGCGGACGGCGTCGCGGGCGAAAGCCATTTGGTAATAAAATTGTGGTTACGGCTTACAGCGATGTGTGAGGTTTCAAATAAGAATGTGCAGAAACTCACCATACAGATTGTAACTCTCGGATAAAAGTAGTGTATTTTTGTAGAAATGTTTGTCGGATCTAAGTCATTAGTACGAATATTATTATTCGAAAAATGTTATGTGAATTGTGTAATATATTGTATAAGCAAGTGAGTTGAGGTGTGCAGCGCAGCACGCTGTGCGCGCTGAGCGCGGTGGCGAGCGCGCGCGTGGAGCTGGCGGAGGCGGCGGTGGCGGGTGGCGCGCTACCGCCGGCGCTGCTGCACGCCGCACACCACGCTGCGCCCGTGCGACGCGCCGCAGCCTGCCTGCTGCGCGACATCGTGCGACACTCTATCGATGTTAGACACCACCAAATACTATACTATCTGCCTAATCGAATAGTTTAAATGACACTTGAGTAGCCCCTTAGTGTAGTTTTTTTTATACTGAATCTGTATCCATTAGTGACCTTTGAACAATTTTACGGTCTTACCTATTAGTTCTAGTATGATAAAGGGACAATCAACGGTTTACTTGATAGGAAACCACTTGGTTATAAAGACTTCTTTATATTCAGTATATACGCTACATATGTAATTTTTTTAGAGGGCAAATCTCGTAAGAAATGTACATGGGGTTTCCTCGAAACAAATAACAAGAATACATATGAGTCGAAACAGAGCTAGCAAAAGTCATAAGGAGAGAAGGGAATATACTTTAGTCCTGTTTAATCAAATAAGTTTATATATGTTAGTTGGCCCAGCTGGTGGTGAACACGGGCGGCTGCGGGCCGCTGGTGGAGTTGCTGTCGGAGAACGGCGGCGGCGCGCGCGTGCCCGCCTGCATGGCGCTCGGCTTCATCGCAGGACAGTCTGACCAACTAGCTATGGCTGTTATCGAAGCTAAAGTACTCAATTTTAAGAAGAATAGATAAAAAATTGTAGTTTGAGAACCATACTATTCTAAGGTTTCAAACATGTAATTTTAACTTCTTAGTTGGTTTTGACATCTGACAAAATCATATTACACATTCCGGCATTTGTAGATGCAATATAATATGAATTTATTTGTCCAGGCAATTCCAGCTTTAGTGGAAATTCTTCAGAATAATGAGGCAGAGGAGGCTGAAGTGTGTGCGGCTGCATGGACACTGGGTCACATCGCTAAACACTCTCCACAACATAGTCTAGCAGTAGCTGTGGCAAATGCATTCCCAAGATTATTGCAGGTGATAGACATTGGTTAATATATTAAAATGATTTATGTTAATGTACCCAGTAGGCAAAAACTATTTAGACTTGGTAAACAGTCCCTAAGTGGTTACTTAAGTAATTATTTGGAGACTGCAGTTAACATTATTAAAGTTATCTCTTATAGTTCCAAGCCTAAGCAAAGGTATTGTATAAAATAGTTATTTTAAATTGCATACTTTTATAGCTGTATACAAATCCAAAGTCATCAGGGGAGGTGCGTGCCCGAGCTTTGTGTTGTCTAAAGCAGGCATTGCAGTGCTGCTTGCACAGGCCTGCACTGGAGCCTTTACTGCATGCCGCACCTGCTTGTGTTCTCAAATATGTACTTGCTCAGTATGCTAAGGTAATGTTCTATTTGTATATTCTATTAATATTATAGTCATTTTGTTTACTGCTGTAATAACTGTATTGGAGTATTTACAAAAAAAAAACGTAATATACAAACTAGGTAAATATTTATCACAGAGTTTAAATAGTATTTATTATTATTGCAAATGACTGTGTACTATTAATAAACAGGTCCATCATCAAGATTGTCATCTTCTTCATCATAATCTTCTCCATTGTCAAAGTAATTGTTTGCATAGTCTGTGCCTTCATCAATTTCATATTCCTGCTCCTCTTCATCCTCTAAATCTTCATCATCTTCATTCTCATTCTCTTTCTTGACAGTATCTTCGTCCTTATTTTCTGTCCCTTCATCATTTTCATCCAAAGTTTCCTTTTTTTCAAGAGTTTGAAGTTTTTTACTCAATGCATTCGCATCGTCCAGTTTACGCTTACGAGCTATACTTCGAACTCTGTTTGCTTGAGGTCGTAGTTCTGCCGGCATATTTCCCCAAACACAATCCAGCACTTTACCTCGCTTAGCGTCTAGCGCCAATTGTTTATATTTATCTGAATAACGTTCTATACCATCTGTACGTGTGTTCGGTTTAACATAAGCCGGAGACTCGTGTAAATACTCTATAAATTGATCCTTAACAATGACCATATAATCAGTCGCAGCATCACAGTTCAATGGCAAAGGTTTCGCTTCAAGTTTTGGAAATAACGGTGGTGGAGCAAGAGTTGTTGCAGTATTTTCACCTCGTGTAATGCCAAAAGATTGAAGCTGTTCATGTGTCAATGATAATCCACCTCCTCGTCCTCGGCCTCTGCTACCCATTATATTATAGTTTAAACAATCCAATTGATAATTATAAAACCGATGTTTGAAGTTGCAGTTTTAGGTTATTTTTCTGTTTTGGTTTTGCTTGTGTTCTCTTTTTTGAACTTTCAAAAGATGGTATTGACATCAAAATGTCAAACACAAAAAGTAAACAAATGCCACAGACATCAGAAGTTATAATTGCATTTTTTATTTACAATATTTTCATTTTATTTCTTTAATTTAAGATTTATTTTAAAGAAAATTCCTTTAAATTGTGAAACTTCATTTATTCATAACAATACTCATAAGAAAAGTCGAGAATAAAAATATAAATTAACTGAGTAGAGTTGAATGGTTTATGAAAAGTGGGGTAATTTTGAATGAACATGTTTTTTCAATCTCAAATCAATGCAACCTAGTTTTTATATATGAGTAAGAACAAAAGTGACTGTTTTTCAGATATTACCAAATGATGCAAGAGCCCGAAGACTATTTGTGTCAACTGGGGCATTGAAACGAATACAGGAGATCGATACCGTTCCGGGCACATCTCTTAAGGAGTATATAAATATTATTAACAGTTGCTTCCCCGAAGAAATCGTTAGGTATGCTCTATTTCGTTTATTGTTTTCTACCAATTGACATTTTGTTTTTTTCTTGTTGAGTCGCATAATTTCTTTTTTAGGTATTATTCACCTGGTTATTCTGAAACATTGCTTGACAGAGTAGAAGCCTATACACCACAGGTAATCTTTACCGATGCATGGGTTTATTAAAACAGTAATATGCATTTAAAATACTATAGAATTTTAGGTAATCCGTAAAAATAACTGAAATTTACATGTAGCCTATGTTTCAGATTCCTGAGTTATTTACTGATCGAGTACCCAGTGATTGTCAAAGTGAATTAACATTAGAAAATTAACAAAAACGCGTTTTTTCTAATAAATTTTTGAAGTGTTTATTATTCATTTATTTTTCTTTGCCCATTGTCCAGATAGTTTTTTGAATTTTAACTGTTCCTCCTCCAATTACAGTTTCTTCAATTGCCATGGATTGACTTATTACTCTGTAACTAATATGTAAGAAATATTTATTTTGACTGAACTGTTAAGTTGAACGTCAAGATTTACTTAAACATAATTAATGGAAATAATTACGATCATATTTAAATTGTTTTAATCTTACAATCAAGTTAGTTTTGTATGGTAAGTTCAAAACCAATATAATTTGTACTGGGAAATGTAAAAACGTTATTTCTAAATTTTTGCTAATTATGTAAAACCTCTTCCTAATCGAAACTGTTCTGTTTCTCTTACCAGAATGAAGGGCCTCCGAGTACAGTCAATATTTTAACACCCTCTACATCTACTTCAAACATCTCATCTTGTATTCTTTTGCACAAAACATTCAAGTTTTGAAAATAATTTTCCAGTTGAATCAGATGCGTCAGTGGTAGGTTCTGTAATTGATTTTGGTTTCTATGATTTTAAAGGTTAAAGCCTTTTTTCAAAAACCAAACTAATTGCGTTTATTGAACATGTTTGACTTACCATGATTTTAGATGTAACCTCACTAAGGGACTCAAATTCAACTACCAGAATGTACTCCATGATTTCAGTAATGAATAATCATTGAGACTGGACAGAATAATTGTCAATGATGCAGTATATATGAAACATTTGCATGGAAGTGGTAATTGATAACATAAAAATAGATTTCGCGATATGTACACTTCCACTGACCTAATTGTTTATTTTTTCAACATAAAATAGAGAATAGGACACTGACGATTACAGAAAGAGTGAATAATTTTAATCCTGCGTAAGTGAAATAGGCTTTTATTAGGAAGTCTTAAATGAAACAACATTAAGTTTTCAAAACATTTATTAAAATGTTCACCTTGAAAAATATTTATGATTTCATTATTGTCGAAATGTATGTTAAGCCGGAGCACACGAAGTCCTAACTCGCCCTGAAAATGTAATAAAAATTTGTTAACATGTGTTTTTGGAAAATATCTTTGTAATAAATATGTTAAAATGTTCAGTCAAAATTACTCTTCAAAGAAATTGCAGATATATGCTTGTCGAATTATTCATCATGAAACATTTAAAAAAAAAGACAGAAATAAAAAAAATGTTTTACCTTTAAATTGCTTCCATTATGCGAATGACTATTTTTTAAAGCATGATGTTGTCCTGGAAATAAATATATTAATTAGTTGCTGCTAAGTAAACAATTGTGTGTTAATTATATTTTTCTCTCTCAGTTGTTACCATACCATATGTTCCCCATGGTTTTGTGAGACAGGGATAACTTTGTTTATCATCATTAAAAATCAAGGTATTAACCCAATTAAAACTATCTTAAAATTTTTAAAATCTTACTTTATCTGTTCATTCTGATAGTAGATAAAAAAAAATCCAGCTTACCTTAACATGGGGGTTGTGATGACATCACTGACTGAAACAGAAAAAAAATTTTAAAAATATGTTGTGGTAGAATGTAATTACATAAAAATGTAATATTACATCTTCAGTTGTTACCATACCATATATTCCCCATGGTTTTGTGAGACAGGGATAACTATATTTATCATCATTTACTGCTACAATCTTAGCAAGTTTAAAAATTATAAGTTCCAGTGTTAGATTTTGAAGAAAGTTTAATGGATCATTGATAAAAAATTTACTCTCAATGTCTTCAAAAGCTATGTTTGTCTTTTTTACATGTACATATTTTAAATGTTTATTTTTTACATCCTAAGGTATTGAAAGAATTAATAAAATGCTAACCTTTGATTGCATAATTTTCATCTGCATCAATCTTATTATTGAGCCATTTTAATCTGTAAAAGAAATATAACTTTAATAATTTAGAATTTAATATTTATATTTAGTAAATATCAAAACTTTGTCAGTTATTAAATCTATCATCAAAATTATATGATATATGCTTGTAAATGCCATCATTTTATTAATATGTAATACTTATAGAATAAAGAAAAAAAAAACAGCATGGAGGTTACCTTTACAAAATGTCTTCTTAATTATCTTCAATATTTGGTAAATCCTGGAATAAAAATAGAACTTTTAATAAAAATATTTTTTTAATATAAATATTTGATTGTTTTATAACAATCAGTGGAGTATCAATCAACAATTTTTTTTTCAGACTGGGGCGATAAAATTGACATCATAGTATTTTTCAATGTAAAACATGTATTTTGTTTATAGATAAACTATCTTTATGCATACCTAATTCTTTTAAGATCAAAGTCCACATTTTTCTATCCATTAAGAGTATAAATAAACAACTTCCTTGTCATAGTAAAATCTGGAAAGATGAAGCAAATATAAGTGAAAAGAAATAATAAAAAATACATTTTAATAGTTTTAAAAACATCAGAAGATCGGATCAACAGTTAATTTCAGACTGGGGCGATAACATATCATCATAAAAATGTTAGTTTTTGAATAACCTTTTGTACAAGATAATGGTTAGGTAAAAACTTCATAATTTTTTATAATTTTTATTAATTAAAATAACATTGTAAGTGTAACATACCTGAATATCTTCACATTTTGTTCATGTATTTTGAGAAAAAAAAAATACTTTGTTTCCATGTAGAATATTTCACCTAAAACAAAAATTAAGTCAGCAAATATACATTTTCCAACATAAAATATAAACTTCAACTAAAGATAATCAGTAAAATATCAATCTACACATTAGTTCAGACTGGGGCGATAACTTAATCATCATATAAAATGTTTTCATGTTTATGAGTTTCCTGATTTTTTTTTTTACTTACATTATCCAAGACAGATATTTTCAAGTCAGCCGCATATAATATTCAAAGATTTTCTTGTATGTGACCTGTAAAGAACAAAAAATGTTTTATTTCTGTGATTTCTTACTAATAAAATAAATGTGAAAGTTTAAATGGATGGATGTTTGTGAGTTTGTAGCTTAAACAGCTGTACAGATCTCAATGAAATTTGGCATAGATGTTTACATCTCCCAGACTAATCTTTAGAATAGCCTGACAGAACACTGTACTTACTATGGTTTTTTTAATTTCAAACGGATGCAGTTGCGGGCTATCCATAATTTTAATTGTTATTAATGTTAATTGTTTCACTCAACCCTTAGACATATGGCTATAACAACTTAATGTCTTACACAGAGTGGAATAATGTTCCTAACCAGAGTCACGCATGCTAGTTGTCATAGCATACATCGGCTTTGGTAGGGTAGTGCAAAATCAATTTAGTAGTGCCAAATAATATAACTTTATGTTAGTTACCTAAGTGATTAGTATGAGTCTAAGTACCTACGTCATTAATATGAAAGCAATTCCAGATAAACTTTAATATACTTACATATTTATTGACTTCATATAAGTCATTATTCTTCAGAAAACTTACAAGGTTAAGTTCAACATCTGAAAAAAAAAAGTTGCTTATTAATGTTTATGGTTATGATCAAATTATTGATAGTTATGAATATTATTGTCAGTTGTCTTTTGGTAATTTTAAAATCATAACTCAATGTTCATACGAACGAGACTATTTTTTATTCATCATATAAAAAAAGTAAAAATTCAATCTACTAATTGACATGTCTCAACCATGATTGAATTAATGGTACTTACACTTTTGCATTTGCACTCTTGATCCTTTAAATTTGAGAATGATCTTGTCATATTACAAATATCTGTAAAAAATATATATATCTTAGTCCAATAGTTATCATTCCAACAGAATAATACAGTAAAAATGATTTATCAGTAAAATTGGTAATTTTAAAATCATTACAAAAGTTCATACGAACGAGACTATTTTTTTAATTCATCACATAACATACTATTTTTTTTTATTTGTAAACCTTTTAACAAAACAAGAAAATTAACAGATACTTACACATTAAGTTCCTTTGGACTCATAGGAAATGTTACTTTTCATAACTTGACTTTTAGTCAAATAGAAATGGTGATTACTGAAACAAAAAAAACCTTTTACTTTGGATCTATATAAATGGATTGTTCAATAATGAAGTGTTTTAACTTTTAATGTAACATTCAACCCTTAGATAACTTGTCAAAACAAGGCATCTTACACAGAATGTGATAATGTTCCTAACCAGAGTCACACATGCTAGATTTATACATCACATGTATCGGCTTTGGTAGGGTACAAGAACATCAAATGACTTTTAACTGATCTCTAGTCTAGTGTTCAAAAACATATCCTCTGCACTATCAAGTAGTGTACATAAGCCAAGAAAGTATTAAAATTCAATGTGAATGGCTAAGAAGGCAGATTGAAGAATGTATGGATGAGCAGTACATACTGTGCCAACCCTCTGTAGAGACAAGGGCAGGTTGATGAAATATCTAGATAAGATAGCATTAAATTCATATGTTGTACAAGCAGATGCTGTTAAAAAAAAACTATTTTTATGGTATGGTGTGAAATGTAAAGGTACTAAAATGGTATAGTAATCTTAATTCTTACCTGGTATAAAACTGCCTCATGCCCCTCACCTGGAACATTAAATAGATTGAGTAAAGAAACAACATATTAAATGAATAAAACAGTTAAACTCACCTCATAAGCGATTTAATAGGAAAATAATATTTATAAATGAAAATCAATTGACATAGATAAGCTAAAAGTAATTCTTTATTCCGACAAGTCCTTTCAAAGTCATACACTTATTCATTCAGACACAAAACAAGAATTACTTCTTAGCTGGCTTCTTTGCCGATGTTTCTTTCTTTACGCGGGGTTTCTTGACCGATGCTTTGGGTACTTTCTTCTTGCCAAAGACGCCTTTGCGCGCCGCCTGGGCCTTCAGGCTCTTGAATACGGGAGTTCTAGCACGATTTCTCTTAACCCGCGCCGAGCTCAGCTTGAACCTGTCGTAGTCTGTCATCTGAGCGCGTTTTTCTTTGTTCTCCAACTTTTTGGACCATTGGCTTTCGGCCCATTTTTCATTTAGTTTCTCCTCTGTCCATGCTTTCCGTACGACACGTGTAGGTGCGGTAAACGGAAACTTAAGGCGGAACTTTGTTAGGTGAAGCTGATTTAAACGAATTTGTTGCCTGGGGACGCCGCTGCCGGGTCCATCGACGAGTGCACGCGTTTGATCAATGACATCAACCACGCTGACTAATTTTCCCTTCAATGGGCCATCGGCCACCAGGGCCACTCGCCCCGGTTGGACGAATCTCGCGAAAGGCATGACGTCCTGAAATTTCACCAAACTATTTTAATCACTTGTCACAAAACACATCAATGCTTACGCCGAAATATACAACTCGTAAACAATACTGACTACTTATAAACATCATAAAAATTAACATATAGGATAAAATAACTGAGGATATGCACACTTAAATCTCAAAAGTTGGTAATTTTAATGCCCGGATCGATTTGATTATTAAAGATGAAAATATCCTAACCTTACAACGTCTTCTCAAAATAAAAGCACTTGAGTGAAAGACTTGACGTTTGGGCTAAATCCTCGTTTCCGTCTTAATGTCATTTCAATTTATTGGTTTGGATACTTGTGTTTTGGTATTTGTCTATGGAACTAAAAAAGAAAAAAATGGTTTTATCAATTATTACGCGTAACGTAACGCAAGGACGTTAAGTAGTATGAGAATATTAGTTAATTTTCTTGATCATATAATTTGTACAATTGTTAAAATAAATCGAATACCTAATCAAATGTTACAAAATATTTAATTTCTACGCTAAGTTGAGGTTGCTAGTTGCTATGCAACGTAATATTTAACAACAAGACACATATTTAATTTTTGTTTTCAAATACTGTATTTGTATCTAAAAATGCGTTTAAAATATTCTAAAACATTATTGGAATCGCAGGTATAGTAAATTATTTTGTCATTCTATTGTCGAAAAAAATAGACAGAATTTAATTTTGAGATATTTTTGGTGCTTTACTCAATTGTTTCCAGGGTTATGACTGTCCAATTGCGGATTTAAGCTGGTCTCCAAATAACATTAAGCTGGCCGTGGCAACAAGTGAACGGCAGATTTTATTATTCGATCTCGATGGTACACGAAGAGATAAATTCAGTACCAAGCCAGCTGACCCCGCTGCAGGGAAAAAGTCTTATGTTATCACTAGTATGTTTTATTTTCAATCTCTCACAATAAAACTGTTTACAAATTGAAGTATAATAATATATTATTAGACGTTTCGTATGTAATAAACTTTCTAAAAATGGACAGCTAGGCTACCTACAGATAGTTGTGATTTTTGACAGGTATATCATTTAACGAAAATTCGGAGTTGCTTGGTGTGGCGCAGTCCGACAATATGGTATTCGTGTACCGGGTAGGCGCAGACTGGAGTGGCAAGAAGGTTATATGTAACAAGTTCCCTCTCTCTGGGGCCCCGTTAAAACTGCTTCCTAGCGATGCTGGTTTCTTCACTGGCACCAGCGATGGTAAAATAAGGTAGTTTGAATTATTTCAATATTGCTGAATCAATCAATTTATTTTGAAATATTAATGTACTGGTTTTGTTTGTTATCTATAAGAAGTTAATGTTTAAAAGGTCTCTCGACTGTAAAAGCAATAAGAGTTCGAGCATGTGGTCCGCTGGCTCGTGTTGCGTGGCGCTGGCGCGGTGCGAGGCTGCGCTGGCGTCCGGCCACGTCGACGGCACCATATACCTGAACGGCCGTCTGCTGCTCCGCTACGCGTTGCCGCCTACTGCTCTGTTGCTCTTATTGCCTTATGTAATACCACATCATACTAATACAGTAGAACCTAGAAAATGAAAATTACGACTAAATCGATTTTTTTTAGAAGCGTTCAATGTCTTAAATTAGTTGAAAATTTTGGTTTTATGCTGGTTAACTTTTAAACCGTTTAAAATAAACTATCGAAATATCAATTTAGCTACGAATCCCCATTACAGTTGATTGTGGGGTCGTGCGACGGTCGCATTTCAATGTATGAGGCGCAGCGAGGCGCTCTGCTACGAAGCTTAGAGCCGCAGCTACCGCCGGACCGACGAGACTTCATCGCCGTGGCGGCTAGTCCTTCTGGACAGGTATTATTTAAAAAGTTGCATTCAGGGTTGCTGCCTAGGATATTGCAGTATCCAGTCTTCAGTTGAAATGTTCTTGTTACAGACGATAGCATTTGGCGTATTCGACGGATGCCTGGTGGGCGAGGTGAAGGAGAGCGGTAACATTGAACTGTCTCCTCTCCACATCCCGCACCTGTACGCGACGCGCGCACTCGCCTGGAGCGGCGACGGCACTAGGCTAGCGCTTGCATCGCAGACCGGCGCTGTTATACAACTAGAAGCTGTACTTAGGTATACTTTTAATGAGGGTAGTATAATTTTTGTTTTATTGGTGTAATTTGTTAATTGGGGTAGGCCAGAAAATGGTGAAACTTCTGCAGGGTCGGTTTAAATTTTGAAAGTAAGATAGATTAGTATATAACCACTTTAGAATCTGACCAGAGAAAGGGAAAGTTCCTTCGGGGGGACATTTTACAGTTTATTATTTCCGTGTCGTGAAGGCGCTGGGTATGGCGCGACAGTGTGGAGGTGCAGCACGTAAGCCCACGTCAGCTGCTGCTGCGCCGGCTGGCGGGCGACGCGCCGCCACTCGCCGTCACCACCAATCACGCACATGATATATACAATGTGCGATTCATAGGTACACATATGTTGCAATGACGACAAAAAGCAAATAGTCAAAGGGAATCCCCAATATTTATTGGAAAAGTTCTTAGTAAAAACATTGAAAAATTACTTAACTGTATGAGTTAAGCGAAAGATAAATGTTTACCACACCAAATTAGAAAGTAAGATTAAAGTACGTAACTAAGTATTCTTTGTATTTTAGGTAACGATTGGTATGCTGTATGTAGGACCAACACAACTTTGATACTTTGCGACATAGCGCGTGGACTAACAAGCGAGGTAACTTTAATCCTAGCGCAAAAAGAAACAAAGATATTGCTCAAATTGTTCTTGCTGTATTCAGAATAATTTAAGACATCATTTAAAGTTCCCTTATATTTGAAGATCCCATGGAGTGGCAGCGGGGAGCGCATCTACGCGGCGGTGGGCGGCGCATGCCTGCTGCACCGCGCGGGCGAGCTCAGCGTCGTCGAGTACGGCCTTGATAAAGTTCTGCATACTGTAAGTTGTAGCTTACTTTCCTGACGCTGTTAAGCAATCTCAACGCTTTATTACACATAACTACACTACGCACTACATCAAAATTGTTACACCGCACCCGCGTATAAAACAATGATATGGTTCTTGCCGGGCTATATTTGTCTAAATTTGTAAATTGTGTTTTGTTTAAAATTTCAATAAATAAATAAACATATATATAGGAAAATTGTTAGTGGAATTATAAACTCAGCTTGGATCTTCTTACTATCGCGTATTTGTAAAGTTTGACTTAAGGTGCGGACGGAGCGCGTGAACCCTCACGTGCTGAGCGTGCGCGTGAACGAAGGGCCGACGCAAGCCGCGGATCGCAAGCACCTCGCCTACCTGCTCGACAAGCAAACAGTCGCTGTACTGGATCTCGTTTCAGGTCAAGATTTTAAATATTATCTACTCGAAGGAGTTGTGACTCTGAATCATCGTCCCTGATACATGGAACAGAAAAAAGAATTAAAAACTCTGATGTAGAGTCCGATAATCTTTTTGTTCATTAGGGTAAAGAAAAATATGTTTTAACAGTGGTAGAGCCCGCTTTAACACCTTTGCACGAATGGGTCAGCTCGCCCGGTGCAATACCACGACCACACAGAAACAGGCGTAATATGGAAGCAATTCCGCGTTTTGTCTGATGAGTGTGGTGCAGGAGGCCCAATTTTAGTCCCTTTCCCGTTCCACCCTTTTCTTAAGGGAAGGATTGGATGGGAAAGTGGATGTGACGGTGGAGGAGACGCATAGGAAGGAGAAATATCCTCATTATGTGCGTCTCCTCCTCCGTCGATTTAAGGTAGACAACGCATCTGCAATTGCGGATGTCTATGGGCAGCGGACGCTTCGCCACTTTGGCGGATTTAGGTGGCCGCTTGTTCGTTTGCCACTTTCTTGTATACAAAATAGTATGGACTCCTTGAATATATGTGGGTGCATGTGTGTAATATGTATGTAGTGAGATGTGTGTGTGCGTGTGTGCAGGTGCTCAGGTGGGGCAGTGGTGGCACGAGGCGCGCGTGGACTGGCTGGAGCTGAACGAGAGCGCGCGCCTGCTGCTGTACCGCGACACGCGCCGCAACCTCACGCTGCTGCGACTAGACACCGCTGACAAAGTTCGTATATTTTCAGTATTGAACAACGCCTAAAGCTTCTATCTATCAGTCTAGAGATTTAACCAAGTGAAAAGGATCAAATCCTGACGCGGAATGAAAAAAGAATAAATGTGAGCCTTCGCTAGTCATTTTCTATTTTACCAGTAACACAGTATAGCTGTTATAAACTTTAGTAGAAATGGACAGTTTACATCAGATTTTATGACATTTTATCTCATACTTGATGTGACATTTTGGTATAACTCTATTATTTACATGTTTTATGTTATAGCATTTTCATAAAGTATCGCTTACTGCAGGAGACTATAGCGCGTGGAGTGAGTTTCGTACAATGGATCGAGAACAGCGACGCAGTTGTTGCGCAGACGCACACTCATTTACTTATTTGGTACGTATTGGTTATTGATTTGACCTAAATTGATAACTCTCTTTGGTAGATGTTTATTCTTTTAACACTTTTCAACGTTTCAATACTAGAAGAAGTTGAGTACGTCTTTGTAGATGACTAGCCAAGCAGTATATACGTCTGGTTGCGCTGTCCTGCAGGTACAGCGCGTGGGAGCCGGGCAGCGTGGAGACTGTGGAATGCGAGGGCGGCGTCGCGGTGGAGGTGAGCGCGCGCCGCGTGCTGCTGGAGGGCGGCCAGCTGCCCTACGTACAGCTCGACGAACACAGACTTGCTTTCAGTTAGTACCAACGTATCCATGCACTTTTCAATTCCATACAAGCAGGTGGTATTTGTGTAATAATCATGTAGGCCTTTTGCGAAAATAAGAAAGCTTTACTGCTAAATGAAACTTAGAGGTTTCGTAACTACCTAAGGTGAAGAAAATGAGTTTATTTTTTTGTTTAAAACTGTATTTAATCATATAGACAGTGCGTTAGAGGGCGGCGATCTGACGACTTGCGCCAAGTACTTGGAAAGTGTAGGCGGCAGCGCGGACGTTACTGCCCTGTGGAAACAGCTTGCTGATACTGCGCTTGACGCCAATGATATACAGGTAATTCTAATACATAAAAACTAAATCTTATCCTGTACAATGTAGTCGTCATACGCAGGTCCCACATACGGTATTTGCAAGTACCTAATGCTGGGTACTAAGGACGCAAGTGTGAGCAACGTGATAGTTAACTTTCAGCTAGCTGCGACATGCTATCGCGAGGCGGGCGACGAGGCGCGCTCGCTCTTCCTGGACAACGCTCTGAAGCTCGCTGCAGTTGAAGGTGACGGAGACGTGGCTGCTGGTAATAATTACCTCATCTTGTTCTTTAATAAGTTAATTTGAGTCTAGCCGAATAGTTAACATCTATGTTTTTAGTACAAATTATTTCCATTTACCGTGTATACCAATCTCATCGTCCTTACGGCGACGGAAAACATCGTGATGAAACGTCTATGTATCTTCGAAGATAGTTCGAAGATGTGGGTCGTTAACTTTAACCAATCGTCAATCTATCCCACTTTAGGTGCCTCGCTCGAGCCCCTCGATTGGGATTTATATGTGCTAATATGTATTGATTGGTATCCTGTTGAACTTTTAAAATAAGAAACATGTTTTGGTTACTATAGGTCTGTGTAGTCCCGTGGTGCAGGCGGAGCTGTGCATCCTGGCGGGGCGCCTGTCGGAGGCGGCGGAGTGCTACGCGCGGCGCGCGGGCCGGCCGCGGCTGGCGCTCGATATGTACCGCCGCTACAACATGTGGCCCGAAGCCATCGCCTTGGCAGAGAAACACTTCCCCGCGGAGGCGCCGGATATGAAGCGACAATATATGGATTATTTGATGTCAACTGGTTGGTTGATGTTATTTTTTTACTAGGTCGAAACGTTTGTGAAATGTTATATAGTATTAACTGAGATTTTAGTTAAAGATTAAAGTTAAATTCGTAATGAAAAACGTTGCTCGAGGAATTTTACTCGATATTTTGCAGGAGTCTAGACTAAAGTTATGTCGTTTGTGTTATGCTCAACACAGCATATTGTATTGGGGAGGATGGCTGGAAGGAGGATGATAGGTTGTGAATGACGTGCAGGGCGCGCGGGGGAGGCGGGCGAGGTGCTGGCGGCGGGCGGGGAGGTGCGGGGCGCGGTGCGGCTGTGGCTGCGCGGGGGGCGCGTGCGGCGCGCGGCCGCCGCGCTGCTGGCGCACGCCACGCTGCTGCGCGACGACGAACTGATGCATGCTGTACACACGCATCTTGTTCAGGTGTTGAAATAACAAATAAAATTACCTCACTGAATGAAGAAATTACAATTTTATTTTATTACAAAAAGTAATATCGATTTTCTTCTGAAATATAGGAAGAATGGTGGGAGTTAGCGGGAGAATTGTCGGAGAAGAGGGGTGACACTAAAGCTGCGGTAGAGTACTTCGCCAAAGGACACAATTATGCAAGAGCTGTCCAGCTAGCAAGAGAGGTGAATATGAATTTATCCTTGTAAAAGCTAGTTTTCAAGAATTTGTGCCACTTCGACTAGTGTCGTCCAAATAGATCGGACTCAACCGCACTGACGTACGGCAACCTTAAGAAAAGAGGATGAACTTTATTCAACAAGGAGGATGGTTGTACCATTGCAGTCGTGTCCGGAGCAAGTGACGGCGCTGGAGCGCGCGTGGGGCGCGTGGTTGGCGGGCGCGCGGCAGGCGGGCGCGGCGGTGCCGCACCTCATAGAGGCGGGCGACACGCGCGCCGCGCTGCACGCCGCGCTCAAAGCGCATCTCTACAAGAAGGCGTTGCAGATTGTACAGGTGACCGAGATAACTATGTGATGTGATAAATCATGATGATCCTAAAAGGCAGAAATCTAAATTATTCATCATTTCCGTAGGTTATCGACGACAAGGAGTCGATAGGTGAACAATGCAAGCAATTGGGGGATCACTTCATTTCTACTCAGGTGCACTTACACTTACTTCTGTTCCTTGGCATATATTTATGAGTTGTCAGTTACTTATATAATATCCTGACGGTATTAACATCGAACCGATTTTAATTAGGACTGGGAGACGGCAGAAAACGTTCTTACATCTAGCAACATGGCGGAACGCTGCGTCAAAGCGTACAACACGGCTGGCCGTATTGCCGACGGACTGAGGGTCGCGGCATCGCATCTCACTGAAGAACAAACGAGAGATATTTATTTGCCTCTAGCTCAACAGTTGAGGGAGGAGGGACAATTGAGGAAAGCGGAGCAAATTTACATCGGTCTAGGAGAGCCGGACGAAGCGATATCTATGTACAAGGTTATTATTAATCAATGTTATTATACAAAAACAAATATTTTTTGTACTGTTCGTATGTAACGTCTACCATTTCTTTGGGAATAAGTACACATACATTAGTAAGGCTCGTTTGTCAGGAAGCGAGTCAGTACGAGGCGATGCTACGTCTGGTGGCGGCACATCGCAGCTCCCTGCTGGAGGCGACGCGCCGCCACGTGGCACAGGCCCTGCACGCCTCGGGTGACCTGCGCGCCGCTGAAACATATTATATCCAAGCTGGTAAGTTTATTTATAGTATTACTAATATCATGATGGAGATAGGTGATCATCGTCATTGTGCCTCGGTAAACAAATGATTGAAATTGGAAAAGGATAATAATATTGGAGAGAGCAAGTAAATAACTATGTTCTTATCGTGTGTGATAGGGGAGTGGAAGAGCGCGATTCAGATGTATAAGTCGAGCGGGCAGTGGGAGAGCGCCGAGCGCGTGGCGCGCGCTCACGGTTCTGCCGCCGCGCAGCACCAGGTGGCTCTGCAGTGGGCAGCCACGCTACCGCCCGCCGCCGCCGCGCGCATGCTGGCCGCCCGGGGCCTGGCCGCCGTCGGCGCGCGTTGGGCTCTGCAGGCGCAACGGTATTGTCATTTTTATATGGACAAACAGCCACGTTCTCACATATATTCATAGACAACACGAATCTCAGAAATACCTATTGTCAGTTGGGATATCGCGAGCGAGCTGAGCGAGGTGGGGGGCGGGGTGTCGCGGCGCGAGGTGGCGCGGCACGAGGCGGCGGCGCTGGCGACGGAGCAGCCCGAGCTCGCGGAGGCCGCGTACATACGGGCCGCTGCCCCAGAGGACGTAGTGCGCATGTGGCTCGACCAAGGCGAGCACCAGAGGGCGCTGCGCATCGCCGAGTCGCACGCTACGCACATGGTGAGACGAATTGTCGATTGAAAAACAAATGACTTGACTAAATGAGGGTATTGAACAAATAGTAGGCATAACACTAGACTAATTTATAAAGTTTGTCATTTGCTGGTTTACTTGCGAAATCTTATGGAAACCTAGTTGCCTGGTGCTGGCTTGGATGGGATTCATGGCAAAAACAAATAGTCCATTGTTGAAGACAAAAATTAACACATAGTGTAAAATTGCAGGTAGAAGAGGTGTTGGTGGAAGGAGCCCGCGTTGCTGCCGAGCGGGGCGACTTGGCTCAGTTTGAAGCGCTGATGATCCGCGCCAACCGGCCTGCCGAGGTCGTCCAGCACTACAGAGACCTCGGTCAGACTTTTATTTTACGGTACCAAACAACGTGTGCCAGGATAAAAAAAACACTCTTACTGAATCAGAGTTTTCTTGTAGTCTGTAGTTTCCATATATAAGTAACCGCTATATAACTAATGCTGTTAAATATATTTTACGATCGGTATGTTTACGTAGAAATGTGGGAGGACGCATCGCGCGTGTCTCGCGAGTACCTGCCCGACAGCGCGGAGCCCGTGCCGGCCGCCGTGCCGCCGCTGCTGCGCCGCGCCGCAGACCACGCCGATAGGTCTACTAATTTATATAAAACTGCAGATTTCTATTTTATTTTACAACAATCCATTTTCATAGACTGTAAAGAGACGAACGTAAAGGGGTTGGTAAACTGGATCGTCGTATTCTTATTGTATGTCGATGTTCCGCTATTCCCACAATGTAATGTGGTGTATTATGCGGGCAGAGGCGAGTGGTGGGAGGCGGTGCAGCTGCTGCTGGGCGCGAGCGCGGCGGGCGCGGCGGGCGGCGCGCTGCGGCTGGCGGAGCGCGCGGCGCTGCGGGCTGCCCGCCTGGCTCGCGACCACCTGGAGGGTGCCCGCCGCCGCGCCGCCGCCGACATGCTCGCGGAGAGGTGAGAGATAACAGGAATGAAATCCTGCAATGGCGAAAGCTGTTTCCTGGATATTATATGACCGCGGAATTGTCAGGATTACCCAGGCTGGCGTGAAAGTGAGATTTTTAAGCTGTTTTTAAATTTAACGAAAGCGGCGTGTTAGTCCTAAACCGATAAGTTATCTCAATAGTTTGGTGACTGTTTTAATTACAAATATGTTGTATTTCAGATTTACTGCTATCGATCAGAGCGATGTCGGAGAACAGCTTCGTATGGCACTCACAGAAGGCGAGGTGGAAAATGCTTCTGGTAAGGTAAACTATATGATCGTTGCTATTCAAAAGTGATACATGATAAACTGCATATATGATAAATATTAGGTGTAGACGTGTCAGAGGAAGAGGAGGAAGAAGTGGTGCCGGTGATGGCGGCGCGGGGTGCAGCTGCGGAGGGCGGGGAGGGCGCGGAGGGCGCGGAGGGCGCAGCGCTGGAAAAGCTGGCGCGCGCCGGTCACTGGCAGCGCTGCCTCGCGCACGCCGGCCGCAGCGCGCCGCACTACGCGCTCAGACACGCTGCGCACATATTTAATGCCCATTCGGTATGTCTCTGCTCATTAGAGCGTCATATTAATGAAGTATCTTTTCTGTGGCAAATTTGAATTCTTGATATTGTTTATTTTTATTAGCATTCAGAATTCTCAACTGTCCATAAATGTTTAGCGCATTGAAGGCGTCGACATTGAAAGCGAAGAAGTTCCGGAAGCACTGTCGGAGGCGCTGGAGTCGCTGCGGCAGTACGTGGTGGGCGAGGGCGAGGCGGCGGTGCAGGCGAGCGACGCGGCGCTGGCTGGCGCCGTGTGCCGCGAGCTGCTGGTGCGCGTGTCAGCCGCGCCGCGAGCGTTGCAGGCGCTAAAAGATGCCGCAGCTGTCATGCTGGCTGCGGGAGCTGATGATAGGTCGTTGCAGGTAAGTACTTACAGCAGGAAAGTGCTTATCTAAAAATATATTTTGGAATTCACATTGGTTAAGAATTTTTACAAATTTACGATTCTGGTTTAACAATTTGTCATAATTTTAAACATAACTCTCATAATTTTTCAGGCCATAACGTTGTTAATGGGTCTTCACGTTCCGTTAATAGCGAGTAGAGTTGCGCGAGCGCTACCGCGCTATACGGACATTATAGTTGCTGATGTCGGTAATAATCATTCAATAGTATCAAACATACAAAATGAATGCCATTGATAGTTAGAATGTTGAGGCTGAATGATGTGGGCAGCGTTCCTGCGGTGCGGGGAGTGCGTGCGGGCGGAGGGCGCGGCGGGCACGCGCGAGGCCTTCGTCCTCCTCAACCACTGCCTCGACCTCGCCGAGGCGGCTGACGACAACACGCAGCAATTACTGAGCTATTCAGATTTCGGTATCATGGCTGTACTAAAATATTTTGTTGAATCTTAGAGATTTAAAAATGTCATGCTTGGTGATGACATAATAACAAAACTAGCGAATTCGTAATGTAAAGTTTCTACTAAAGTTACATTACGCGTTGGATAATAATTAGATTTTCGAGTGACAAGATAATTATGAGGGATGATATATTCGCAGAAACATCCCAAAATATCCCAGGTTTGTGTCGAAGACTAGTTGTTTGAAGTAATTATTTGGCAGAGGTCACCGACTGGCCGCAGAATCGGTTGCTGCTGGAAAAGTCGTGTATGAGCGGCACGCCGCTGCAGGAGGCGCGGGAGTGGGTGCTGTCGGTCGTCATGGACCAAGATGTTGAACAAGTTAGTTCACTACTCTCACAAGAGTGACATGCGTGTGGCATACGGTAGTAATTATCTTCTATTTCATTGTATTTGTCATAGGCGTTGCCGGTGGACAGTCGCGGGCTGTACGCGGCGAGCGTGGCGCCGGAGGAGCCGTGCTGTGTACTCACCGGCTACCCGCTCGGCTCGCGGCTCGTAACATTTTCCAATGGTTATTTTTTTAACCATGGTTATCATTATTATTTTGAAATGGTCAATGTTATGAGCAATACACTGCTCGTGACCTTTACACCATTCCTCGATCCATTTTGCAAAAATCATTTTTTTTTTAGATTATTCAGTTTAGTTTTCATCGAATGCGATGTATTTCCAATAAGCTTGAGTTCATTAATGATAGAAATAAATCTAATTTGATCGTCAGGTCGTTGCGCCAACCGCGAGTGGTGGTCGCGGTGTAAGAAGGCGGCGGGCGGCGCGGCGGGAGGGGCGGCCGCGGCGCTGCTGCAGCACATAGCGAACTGGTGCGGCTCGCCCGACGCCACCAACCTATAGAGACGGCAGTGACATAATATCAACGGCACACATTTTAATAAATTGTTTAATTATACTTCGCCTATAACTGTAATAACTCAAACACAAACACCAGGTAAACTCCTCAAATTAATCATGTTTAGTAACGAAATAACACTGACGTTTTATAAAAAAAAATTTTTTCTTTCATTCACAATCCCTTCGGAAATCAAATGCAATGCGGTTTTACTCGAGTTTCCAGTGAATAGTGTGAAGTAAGAGAGGCGGTTTTGATATTGACAGGGAGCGCTAGTGAGCTATCATAATTTTTTTTTCGACCATAGATAATACAAAATAACTATAATAAGAGACCTAGAGCTTTCGAGCTAGAACTTTGTCGGTCTATAGTCATTTTCTTTCGCGTATTATTTCGTTTCCCTTCTTCTTTAATTTATTTTCTTTGTTTGAGGATATAAATAAAACAAAGAATACATTTTTATCGCTATAATAAACTCCTTTTTATCACATTTATATTAATAATATTCTTTGACACACATATCTGTTACACAATACAATTTGAAGGTTTTACCAGTTTTCGTGGCGAATTTTCCTAAAGACCGTACATTTTATAGTACCATAAGCAGTTTTCATTACTGTTTTTACATATGAAGAAAGAAATATTCAGTATTGATGATGTTTTGACATATTAATGCAAATTCGTCACGAAAACGGCATTTGGTAATAGATTTAAGGTAATCTAACAGACGTTACGTAATGCTAAAGTACGTTGTACATTCAGATGAGAGTTAGTTCACAGATATTAAAACCAGCATTACTGCACCTAGGAAGACTAACACAAATAGATATGTGATTGTGAATCATCAATAGAATTTCCTCTACAGAGATATGTGTACAAGAAACTTAACGGTTCCTTTCGTCTTTGAAATTATGGAATAAACATGTGTTACCACAGTGGAAACTCGTGAAGTTCACACAAACCATAATATTTTTCAAAGCCGAAAAGATACGTCTTTATACATTTATTTCTATGATAAAGATTCTATGGTGTCGCATTTAAACGCTACAACGACAGGTAATGGGGTTATCGAGGCACAATATTAATTTAAGTAGTCAATACATTTATACATTTCTTACGTCAGAATATATTTTTGTTATACATTTATATATCAAGATAATAAGCGTAAAGTTGTTTAGATCACACCGACGTCGTGTCGGAATGATAGTTATATTTCTTTAATATTAAAAATCTAGATTATTGATATACTGAAATAGTTTAGCATTTTATAAATATAAATATCGATCTATAAAATATCTAACTAAATAGAAAAATTATAGTGTAAAAAAATAGTTACGCGTCGCGTGTTGTGTATAAAGAATACAGGACATCTGTAGATTCACGAGGACTTAGATATATTGTATCTTCTATTATAATATTCTCTCTCAGGAATTGTACCATTACGTTAAATTAATGAAGGTGTGTAAATATGCTATTTATGTATTTGTAAATAAACGACATATGAGACTGGCTGATGCATTTGATCGCAATCGCATATGCGGGTAGATATACATACTTGCTGTGATGATATAATTAATATAGGAGCAAATACATATTATGTAGATATATCAAACGTGCGAATACACTAAGATGACTATGGAGATATTTGACATATTGCTAACAAATCTAGACCACCGACGCAAAATTAAGAATTGTTCATTATGAAGATATTGCTCTAGTGTAAGTTGATAGTTTTTAAATTTATATTTAATAATAGCTAATAGTGAATGTAGGCCGGTGATATTGCTCGAACTGTAACGTATTATTAGTTTGTTCTGTAAACTGATCGTTCGTGTTTTGTCTATTGAACAAAATTTATTACATTTTTGCTAAATAATGTTGAATGTTGCACAACTTACGCCAATATACTTATAAATAAAAGAAGTGATGCGAATAATGATCTTTTATTATTTAATATTAAAATTTGTTATTTTGTGTAATTTTATATGAAACGGTAATTCTATCACGAAAGTAGTTGTGCGTAGAATATTTTGGATAAAATGTATTATTTACAGTTTATAAAGTTAAAGTAGATTACAAAGAAAGTAGTCCCTAATAAGTTTATAGTTTAGTTATGTAGGGAAAATTCACTAAAGCACAACCTTGGAAGAATAGTACCTAGAGGCACTTACACACTAGAGTTATTTTAAAGAACTACTTTTAAGGCAAAGTTTTGAAGTTGGGGTTATCAAAATGATGCTATATAAGATTTATGCATTTAGTATTCATTTACCGAGTAGATTTACATATAAACACACAATTCACTACTTTTATACGATAACATTCTAGCATGAATGAAATATGTCGCACTAACAGCTAATACAGCTCAAGTGATAGTATTCAATATTGATAGAAGTGATCGCTACTATATGAGTTATTAGGTAAATATTTAATTATATTATAATGACGAGGTTAGATATAATCTTATCCGACACCTAGATGTAATATTGAAATACAGCGAGTTATGGGTAGACATTGTTAACATAGAGGAGATTAGACAATTACCTATTACACGATATATCTCTACCTATATTTAAACAAAAAAAAGTATCATCTAAATGGTATTAGTGTAGTTTTTTTTATCTTACTTACGAACATAAATTTATTAGACCGATTGTTTCGTTTGAATATTAATCACGTTCATTTTGATGTCGATATAATTTTGATTTGAACTAAAACAAAAATAAATTATTAATTGGTATATTTACATAGAACTTTCATTGGTTATAGCAGTTTCGATGTCGGGGCTAATATTTAGTTGGACAACAAAAGCAATCTATAGGGTCATTTATAATACACGAACTCCACGATTTTATCGAACATTAATGTAAACTAATATACATATGTCGTTTACAAATACAATATAATTGTCCATTAAGAATTATTCTCACAACAAGCGTTTGGGGATTTCGGTACATTGGGCAGCATAGTTTGCGACACGAAGCGATGTCATGACGCGGTCGAGGAGTTGGCCGTCGGGAGCGCACTACTTAGCTAGTCAGCTAGTTAGTTCGTCAGTCTGTCCGCTAGTCGGCTAGTTGGTTCGTCAGCTAGTCGGCTAGTCGGCCAGGTGTCGTCGCTCCGGCGACGGCTCGCGTGATCAGTCAGGCGACTCGTCGGCGGCGAGCGAGGTGGCGGGGAAGAGCGGGTACCAGCCGTAGGTGCGCTGCGGCAGGCTCAGCTTGTCGAGGCAGATCTCGGCGCCACCCAGTGCTAGATTGTGTTCGAAGCCGCCACAGCGCTGCCACAGCATCACCACCAGCGTACGTCCGAGTGCGTCGCTCGCCTGGTACACATTGTCATTCAAAAATAAGTTCAAATTGCAACAACAAACAATTGGCGAATTTAACCACCAAGAGGTTGAACATCGCTAATAAATGATGTGATACTCCTGAGACCTGATACTTGAGCGTCTGTTTGAAGTGCGGCTCGGTGGTGCGGCGGATGACGCGCGTCTTGCGCTTGTGCAGCCACTTGTCGCCGTCGCGCAGGTAGCACTTGACGTACGAGTCTGGTACCTCGCCGTTTACGCCGTACACTCGACGAGCGTGGGAAACCTGTAACATGGAATGACGATTTTACCTCATTTACTGAAACACAAAAACGGTTATCTGGTTACAATGAACACACCTCCATTACGATCCGGAGAGAATGACAATATTAATGTTTCTATAGTACAAAGGACCTACATCCTTCATAACGCACAAGTCTAAATAAATGCTTCGTTCTCTGAGCCGTCGAAATTTCTTAAGTATACCACATAAGTAAAGATAGGGTGGTTACCTCTAGTTCGAGTTGGCCTTTGATCATGATGATGCTGATGTTGATCTCTGCGTGTAGCGGCGGCAGGTGCGATCCGCGCGGCGGCAGCTGGCCCGGCCCCAGCGGCACACCCTCCTCGTCATCCCCGAGCTCTGCCGCCGCCGCCTCCGCCGCCGCTGGCACTGCTGCCCACATGCTGCCCTTGCGCCCCGTCGCCGTGCCTGCCGCCAACACCAGCCGTACTGCACACGCCGCCTCCCCGCACCCGCACCACAACCCAACGCTACCCCGACCTACTCTCTCTCATGCATCTTCTTGCACTCTCTTCACTCGATATAGTAGAGCTTCACTTTACATTCATTACTCAATCGAAATAAGTATAAGTCATTCTCGAAACATAGAAACAAAACAATACAAACAATGTAAAAAAAAACCATTCAATCGTACATTGATAAATAAAATACATAAAGCACGTCAAACAGCTTCGTGCCAACGGTAAAAATATCTTTTACATAGAACTCGAATCGACTCCTTTCCTAAACATATAGATGGAAGAAGAAGCGTAATAACGTGTGCAGCCAAGAGTGTAGTCGACTTTCTAATAGTTGCCTGAAGCGGTCTCGAACTCAGTATTATGGTATAAGCATTCCGTGTCATGAACAGCCATTAGAGTAAGATAGTCCCGGTCGTCCTCTGAGAACTAATGTACAGAGCGCGCGCCGCCAGGGCATGCGCGACTGCGGCCTACTGCCGACGCCTACGCCGGCCGCATCGCGTGCGCTGATGCGTCATTCCCTAGCCTACTCATTTACTTCTTTATCAATTTACAAAAATCTTGGAATCCTTAACTACGGCCTAAGGATAAGATATGTACAGGAAATCTAATAGAAGGCGCATCGTAAACATGAGTGACATTCGCAAAGTTGATGAGGTCCAGACCTAGGCGAGACGTGTCGTCGAAATGAACGGAGACGGGCAGCCGGGCAGCCGCACAGCCACACAGGCGGTACACAGAAACAGATGAAGTGAGCGTGATCGCCCGCCGCCGGGCATGCGTCAGGACAGAACAGTACAGACACAGTGAAGTGATGAAAAGCGTCGGGCGCAGCCACATTCAACGGTGCGAGCGCGCGGCCGTCGCGCAAGCGATGTATGACCCATGCTACTACGTGCCCCCCCCGTCCTGGCGCCTCGCCCGCACCCAGCGCTGGTGACGTCTCAGCTCCTGTATGTGGACGCATACGGGAGACGAGGGGCTGCGCGGCAGGTGCGTGCGGGGCGACAGGGCGGCGGCAGGGGGCTGTCGGCCGTCGGACGTCACAAGGGATTGTGTACCGAGACCGCGCGGCCTGCCGGGGGCAGTACGCGCGGCCGGGCGGGGGCGGGCTTACCGAGGTGCTAACGGTCCGTCGCTGCTGACCAAACAAGCACAACATGTACAAGTCAGTACCCTCATTTATGTATCGAGTAAGATGCTCCCATTGTAACTTGAAAGTAACATTACACATTATTCAAAAATACAAAATATTCTTTCATTTTAATGAGTTTAATATATTACAAATATCTCACCTACTCTTAGCCAATTGATAATTTATGGAATATTCTGAAAATAAGTGTATCAAAGAAACAAATATCTTTGATATTAATATGCATTGTGAAAGAAAAAAATAATTTAAACTTAGTTTACTATCATAACTTGGAATCGAGATTACTTCAAATCTGCGACTCCATTTAATTAATTCAGTCAAAAAAGAAATGTTGTCAAATTGATAAAAGTTGATAAAGTGTAGACCCATTAGTTTATTTACGAGTACAGTTTTGTAACAAGCCGATCTGGTGTATTTCTATAGTAGACTTTCAACAGATAAGAAGCTATCCATTGCTTTGAAGCGCAGCTAGAAGGAGGTCGATCTAAACTAATGCGTCTACAAATGTACATTGCCTCCTTATTGGAAATTACAAACGACTCCGCGCAACTAATGAAAATTACACGCATTAAAGGTTTAAAAAAGGCATAAACGTAGCAGCGTAATTCTGCTTTAATTGCACGGAATTGATTTTAATATAATTAAGAGAGTAGGAATCGTAGGATGAGGAGAGTTAATGATCGTCATTTTGGATTGCAGCGACTTACGCTTCGTCGTGTTCGTGGGTCAACGGGGAGAGCAAGTGCGGTAGATAAAAGCGAGACTTACGCCTGGCGGTGGACCCCGACAGCGAGAGCGTGCGGCCGAGCTCGCCTTTGACCGCGCGCAGCGACCGCAGGATATCATCGGGGTCACGTCGCACGCACGAGGAGCGCCGCCGCTCGCTGCGTCGCGACCCGCTCGGCGCCACTGCGCCCTCTGCACCTTGTACTTATTTATATATGCATGTTGCCAGATAGTCAGCACAACCATTAGCCCGTGTTAAAATAAAAACGTCCTTTACCAAGGGCCTTAGTTTTTTAAGGTTAGGCGATTTCTCTGCCCTGACAGTACGTCCCAAAAACAAATCTTTAGGGCTGATATTCAACCAAATATCAATGATTAGTTTTTTTTGTTATTTGCATGCAATTTTACAAACCAGCACGTGAATTTACGATATATTAAAGAACACAACAACATTACCTTTATCCTGTTGCTGGAAGGAGGAGCGCCTGGAGCCGGGCAGCGATCGCGAAAAGTCTTTGCCGAGCTGGTACACCTCCACCTCGAGCGTCTCCGACTGCGAGGATCCGCGCCGCGAGCCCGCCACCCAAGCATGATCCGGGTGCAACAGGGACGCGCACTCCCCGATTGAATCCACATCATCTGGGTAGAAAGTTTACAACAAAATAAACGACAAAATTATGCAGTGCATTAATAATTCCTTGGAGTAGGCTTGTGTAAATCCATTCGAATAAATTCACCGATGGCGATGTATCCGAATTACCTGATATAGATCGCTGCGAGGCGAAGTCCCCACGGCGCAGAGCTCGTGCGCCGGCGAGCGAGCCGCGCGGCGAGGCGCTCGCAGACCGCGTACCGCGCTCCTCCAGCGTCCACCAAACCGCGCGCTCCTCCGCGAACGCTTTCTCTAGTTCCATCTGGAATACATATACTTGTCTTTGCATTTTACTGCAATATTAACACATTAAGTGTTATTAATTAACCTGCTGAGTTTATATTCATACCCAAAAATTGAAATAGCATGGTATACGAAAATGTATATTTAGTAGAAAGTTATTAGTAAAAGTAATGGACCCTTATAACAAGAAAGAAAAGTAAATAAATTCACACATGATGACATGATATGATACGATACATACGGTGCATTCTCCGATGAGGACAGGGTCGATGCCGGGGCAGGCGTCCCACAGAGTGAGCTCTAGCGCACGCCCGGCCAACAGGTCTGCGCTGAGGCCGCCGAAGCCCAGCGTTGCGTTCCATACGGGGCTGCACGAGGCCGACGCCGGGTCCGTTTCCACCGGCGGACAGCTCTCTCTGATATAGAAATACCGAATGCATAAATACATCGAGTGGATGCATAAATAGGGAAATAAGAAGCACTCTTCATTAGCACCTTCTAATCAACTCACAATGATGGCAAAAGACGTATCCTCGCGAAGGCCTCTGGCTCGTCCCCGTAGCCGAGCGTGTGGTCGCGTGGCGGCAGATCGTCGGCGGCTATCAGGACCACTACTAACTTGCGCAGCTCCGCCTCGAACCAGACCTGTAGTTGCGCGCGCGCCGCCGGCCGCTCCCGCTCCCGCTCCCGCGCCCGCTCACTGCGCTCCTGCTCCTGAACACATGAGATACATTCACATTTCTATCTAGACATAAACAAGATCTAATCTTCAGTCTACCTGTCATTCGCTGGCTTTATCGAACCTACTGCTAGTATAAATCTAAAGGAGAGGTCCATTTATGGAAAATTATTTCATAATCTTATATGCAAAATCTATTTTATAAACCAGGGAAATGCATTTCTTAACATGCAAAAACTATGAGTTTTTCGGTAGCGGATAAAAAATCTTTTTCTCAAAACATTCTCTGCGATCGTAGCAATTCAACATTTTCGTCGTTAAAGGAAGTAGTTCAATGTTTCTTTACATTGCAAACATTTTATAAAATAACATGCTGTTCGGGCTTAGGCATCGCTATGTATATTACATAAATGAACAAAACCTGACGCACTCGTCCGCCATGCAGAAAGCTGTATCATGCTGATACTGGTTCAAGCCCCATGTATTGCGATTTGAATTTCTCGTTGAGATTAAATGACTTGTCTAGGGAATCACATGTTGAATCGAATAGGTTACTATTTAAAACATTACATGTGAAATCTCGATGTCTATAATTCGCTAAATATTTTAAGGAATTTACTAAAGCGAATATGCGATGAGTGTATTTTTATTTAGTGTACATTGGATAGATCTTGTTCTGATAACACATTGGAAAAATGAATGGAAACAGATTCACTTCATCCACGAAATCAATCACATACAAAGAATTCTTTACAAACTAGTTTGTGGACAATGTATTATTATAAACGTGTTAGTGTTATTGAAATATATGTTGACGAATAATGGTAATTTCATGTCACACGCAAAGGCTTCAGTCCGATACGGTGCTTTCTAGGTCAATATGCACATCACACTGTGCAATCATGCATATGTATCACTCTGTATAAATTGTAACAATGATCTACGTCAGTAACGGAGCGGGTATGTACAGCGTGTCGCTGTGGGCTGCGAGGAGCCGCAGACAGAGATCGCGTCGCAAGCGCCAGTCGCGTAAGGTGTTCCTCCAAGCTGCTACGTGGCTACACGTTCCGAGCGTCCGATGGATAATGTGCGGCATTACACTACTCTAAATCAACAGCAAGACTCGGTAACAGACTCGAGGCGCAAGACATGACACGGTACAAACGGGAGAGTGCGTCGAGTGTAGGGCGATGGTAATAGTTGGCAGACTAGCGCGTGCCCGGAGTGCGCTCACCTCGCCCGCTCCTCGTATCCTTACGGCCGCTTCTCTTATTTTGTAGTTCTGTTGCTCCACGCCTGGCTTCAGCCAGGTTCACGTCTCCTCTATATTTCTTTAAGTTACTTACTTTTCGCAAAAAGTATAATTCGATTGTGTTGATAGTAATCTTTTGAATGTTTCATGAATTTTGTTTCCGGCTAAGCTGAAAGCGGCGGCTTCTCTAGTTTTACTACATCGTATTTATTTTTTGGTAGACAATTAAACTATTCATCCTCGGATATCCTAGGAGTTATGTTCGATACCGGGATGAGTTTCCTAAGCTACCATTGAACACTAGAACTGAATGTAGCATTAACTACACTTACTGGAACATTTTAATTATCATGGTATTTGGTCACTTTTGCCGGGTGTGTAATAAACTCAACTCCGGCCGTCGACGTTGGACGATATTATGAAATTGGTCGGGTGATAGAAAAAATAAAAATCTGAAAATAATTAGGTAGTATTTTTTCACACACTTCACTTAGGTTTATCATATAAAGAATAACGAACATAGATAATGTTAAGTAAATATTCTTGAGTATGTAAACAAAGTATCCCTTTCAATATAGTAAAAGGTTAACAAATTTAAAATCACAGCTAATACAGTGATCCGTGAAGCGCAGAGGATAGGCACCGAGTGACAGTCTCTACTAGAGTTCGTGAGGGCGCGAACGTGTCGCTTAATGTCTTAAGGATTCACAACACTTATTACAATTAAAGCCTATGGGTATTATACCGGGGTTTTCGGCAATTTCCGTCGGGTTGGCGAAGATGGTGTTTTGTCTGTTTCGGGTTCTGTAAAACAAAAATTACAACATCCTATAGATCCAAAACCATTCATTTAATCTTTCAATTATAGTACAAGTTTATAATGAACTAATAAAAATAATGAAGATTACTACCGTAAATACGAAGGTCGTGAAGAAGAAGGAGTAGAAGTTGAAAGTGTCGAAGCTTGTGGAGCTAGGAAGTGAAAGCACATAAAGAAGGAATGAATCAATACACAGAAATGTTGAGTAGTGCAGGCAGAATAAATAAACAGCAAACAAATGAAGCCTTAATGTAACAAAATGGTCTAAAGAAATGTTATAGGACTTAATACCGAAGTTTATATTATTTTAAGCGTGGCCTTGAATAAATTAGGATTACTGACAAAAAATATATAAAATTTACTACCGAGGTAAATTTCATCACAGTATCAGATTGGAATTTGTTATCTGTTATTAGCAAAATAAATACTGTGCTCTAAAATACAGTGCCTGGAAACTTTTCATGAAATGTTCCCAAAACTAGTTGTATTTATAAAAAATCATTTGCATCAAATTCGCAAAGGTAGTTTTTTGTGAAAGTCACTTAAAAAGTGGGTATAGAACCCAATTTATCTTTACATAGCCAATTTTGAACTTTGTACTCATCATCTTAGAAGAGAAGCGTGATTACCGTATAGCGCGTGGTGATGGTGGGCGGCGTGGTGCGTGGCGTGCGCGGCGGGCGCGGGCAGGTCGTCCAACTGCGGCGCGGGCTCCACCAGCAGCTCCACGGTGTCGCCGCCGCGCTCTAGCACCGCGCACACTTCTTCGAAGCTTCGCTCCGTCAGTGGCACGCCGCACCATTCCAGTACCTGCAACATACCATACACGTTCAACTTGCTTTTAGTTACATTTACGTATGCACAAGTTTTCATTTAAACTAAAAAGAGTTCTTCTAGCTCTCCTATTTTTTCAACCCAATAGGAGAGGATTTCGGTGCTCTACCATTGTGTTGGGTGATTTTTCAGAGGAAATTTTTTCATTGTTCTAGTCATATTTTCAGGGTCTTATATAATATTCGCGATTAATATTCACCTTATCCCCTTGCTGTAGGCCGGCTAGGTCTGCGGGCCCGCCCGGCACCGTCCACACGATGACGGCCTCGCGCCGCCCGCTTGCGTCCGGCTTGCCACCCACTACACGCATACCGAACCCTCGAGCTAGGATCAAAAAGTTATAAACAATAACTATAGGGTTCAGTTGGATTATCAAGGTTGAATTAGTGAAATAGTATAGCGTACAACGGTGTCCTTTATCGTTGGGATCACGACGCAGCGTGACGCGGCGCGGTGTGCGGTCGTCGACGTCGTGTATGACGATCTTGATTGCCTCCGCGTCCACGGACATCTGCCTGGCCGCTGCAGCAGCCGCAGCAACAGCAGCCGCAGCTGCGGAGGGCGCGGGTTCGACGTCAACGCCGCGCGACGTCAGCGCAGCCATCGCACTCAATGCGCCGGTACGCTGCTGCAAAGCGGCGATATCGGGCCTGGAAGTAAGTGCATCTGCCGTGAATCATTTTGTATGTTATTAGGGTGTATGAGTTTTTGTATGGAATACCTACTACGCTGTCTCTGTTATTAATAGTTAGTTACTTAAGTCAATATCAACTAACAATTGACTGCCCCGTCTTCGGATGGGGCGGTCTTCGTCGACGCTGAGGCCAGTGATCTGCGGGGCGGTGTCTACGGGCTCCTCCACACGGTATGAACTGCGCCGGCCGCCCGCGCCGCTTACCACATCCACGGCAGATGCTCTGAATTGGAACCAAATTGTACTAACAATACATTACCAAATATTTCATCTAAAGATGTCTGTCAAGTTATCAAAACTTTAATAAAAAATTGTTTTAAGGAATAAAGTATATTGGTTTCACCTGCGTGACATGGGTGGAGGCGCGGAGAGCGCGGGCGCGTGTTGCCCGGGCAGTTGCTGGTCCTCATCGCAGGAACGCTGTCTGGGCGCGCGAACGGAGCGGCGGCGAGCGGGCGACACCGTGCTGGCGCGCCGCGACTCCACGTCAGGAGTTACGCTGCCTCCGCCCCCGCCGCCTCCGCCGCCCTTTAACTGCCACAGCGGCAGGCTCGTTACAAACTCAACAGATCATCTCTACATACAACTTACTTTAAACGTGTGGATATAAAAAGTAGAAAAAAAGAAGCAGCCAGGCCTCAATTGAAGTACACATTTTGTTGAAACTTAAACATTACCTTCTCTAATTCTTTTAAGGACGCCGGCGAGACATCGGAGTGTCTGCGCAGTTCTGGGGAGCGCGGCGGCGCGAGGCCGGCGGAGGCGCCGCCGCCGCCAAGCCGCGCCTCCGAGTGGCGCCGCTGCAGCGCCTCCAGCACTGGCACGTCCAGCAGAGAGTCCGTGCTGTCCTGAGCGGCCGGGGGCACGCGCGGGCCCGCCTTGCGCCGGCACACCGAGCATCGCCATGAACTCTGTAATGTTATACAAAACTTTAAAGTTTCGAAAACTTGGTATTTTGAGCGTGAATTTATATCTATACAGAAAGTTAGTTATTACCGCCTCCTCATCGCTGGCCGGCTTGGAGTAGGAGGAACAATCCTCGCAAACTCGGTGCTGGCAGCCGTTGCATGTGTGGAACACCTCGCCCGGTTTCAGCGCCTTTAGGCAAACGCGGCAAGCGCCCGCGCGCGATGGCGCCTTGCCCGCCTCTCTGTGGTACAACATCAATTGAATGATACTATTTTATTTATCATATAATTTTGGTACAACTCTTGCATATTTATTAAATTTTCTTTACAAATCACATGTACATAATTAAAGCATCGTGCAAAATTTCGTTTATCTTAATACTGACCGTTCTGTTTTGGCTGGTTGTGGAGGGGGAGGCTGTGCGGGCGGGGCGGCCGGAGGCGGCTCGGCTTCTACTACCACCGACCTCGGGCCCAGCTTTGTTACTGGAAATTGATGAACTTTATTCCCGCCCAATTCATCTTTAGTCGCTTTAGCATTTAATTCACCAACACAAATAATGTCAAACTATTAGTATTATCTGAGGTCAAACGTTCGGTTATGACCTGTGACTTAGACAATTTTTTTATTTGAATGTTGGTGTACTTCTATCCAACGGACAATATAATCCTATTTTCATATAGCATTTTAATATAATTTTATTGTATATCAAAATACAATCAATAAATATACAATTCACGTTTGAATACAGCAACAAGAAAACATTTACGGAATTACCGAAATATAAAAGGTTTGCGGTTGGGATAGAACAGCGTGTCATTGAATAAATAAATACGGTATCCTCTCTGAATGGACCGCTTGGCTATTCCTTTTTAAAAGAGAATTGTAGTGGATCTTTGTATTTATTCTTATTAAATTTATTGCATATCAATTGCGCTCAAAAATATTTTTTGTTGAAACCGCAACAGACGCTCAGTTCTGACAGTTTGACTCTTCAGTTAAAACTGTGCGTGTATAGGCTAAAATGTCAACTAAATTGAACTGGACAGTTGAACTCTTCATTTAAAACTATCAGAACTGAGTGTCTGTAGCAGGCTTTATAACTTTTCTTTTAGTGAGGACATACTTACATAAGTATTTTGAAGATACGCCATAGGCTTAGATAAATGTTTGCTGAGAAAGTTTTCTTTTCATAAGGAAAGTAGAAAACTTGTGTTGTTAAATTCGATAACTTGATTTTTAATTTGTCGCCGGCATTGGGGAATTAGATTACAACTGGCCCGGGTTGAGATCGTTTGTTTCACTAAAGAGTTTATTCTTCAAATTTTACACTTTCAGTTTGAAAATTACGGGTCTAGCTTTTCTACTAATATTGCTAAGTTTTCATTCATATTATTATGTTACTTCCCATTGATCCGATTTAGGGAATAATAGTGTGGTGGTTTCCCCACTTGCCTCACACATCACAATTTAAACACAGATGGTACCGCTACCAGAATCTATCTTCTGCCTCTATCCAGTACTGTACTGAATTGCTGCTTGACTTATAATTTTGATTTAAAATAGCATTACACAAACATTTTGCTTTACTGTCTTTTTAATCTATACTAATATTATAAAGAGGAAAGATTTGTATTTTTCTATTTTTGTATTGAATGTATGTATTAAAATAACTCAAAAACTACGAGTACGGGGCCGATTTTTAAAATTCTTTCACCGTTAGATAGGTAATTTATCTGTGAGTAACATAGGCTATATTTTTTAAATTCACGCGGGCGAAGTCGCGAGCAACAGCTAGTTATTAATATAATCACTGGTGTGATGTGATGTTAGTTTTCGTATTTTCGTAAGAGTAGACAGTGCGATGGTTACTTTTATGAAACGATAAATTCAGTTCAATTAATTTAGGGAAGCCTGCTTCAATTTGTGGAACATCTTTATTCTATATATGGATCATAATAATACGAAGGGCGGACAAAAACGCGCAGTATTTGATAGCAGCTAAGTGGAGCTCGGAGCGGAATTTACGAGCATTTCTCAATATTCATAGCGAAATTTTGCGAGATACGCGATCCCACGGGACGCGCTGACTGTACTCCACGCCTTATGGATTCCTTCTCGAACAAATAGAACATAGAGAGCATCTCCTCAAATATCTCTTAAATTGAATATTTATTTACAACGTGAACAAACTTTTTATTATTTATAACACAAGCTACATTTTATTTTAAACTTTTTTTTTTTAATCAATAAGGTGGCAAACGAGCAAGCGGTCACCTAAATCCGCTGAAATGGCGAAGGGACGGCTGCCCATAGACATCTGCAAATGCAGATGCGTTGCCTACCCTAAATCGACGGAGGAGGAGACGCAAATAAAGAGGATATTTCCCCTTCCTAT
>LD688936.1:3638664-3650812 GCA_003118335.3 Papilio memnon
GTTGTAACATAAAGTTTTTGAAACTCAATATAAAATGTATTATGATATCACCTGCGCCCGTATTGCGAAAGAGAAAGCAGAAAAATGCTTATGACAAAATGTAATAAAAACCGTTTAGATCTTTTGCAATATTTAAAATTTTTCTTTTTCTTTACATCCTGTTTTCCTTTTTAGAGACTCACGTTATCAATGTTCCCACTTTTTGATTATTAGTCAATAAATAAAATAGAAGAGTACGTTAGTTACCAAATTTAGAATAATTACTTAAAAGCAGAGAATACTAAATATAATATCACGTATAAGCTATGTAGTTAATTCACGAATGTAGGCTGGTATTATCACCGAGATGGAATATGGTTATAGCTAGGCTGTGAGGTTGCGGACGGTATCCGGCGTGGCGGTGTCGGGCGGCGCGTATTGATTTTGTGCCGGGAGCCATCTAGGAATGCTGAAGAGCATTTTGGCATCTTCATTATCTACAGCCAAATAGTTGAAAGGCAGTTAGTATATACCTGAATGCTATAATTCAATGCTTTATTATGTAATACGTTTAGGTATGTGTTTAAATTTACAAAACTTGTTTTCACTTTGTCAGTTTTTTTGTAGTTTTTATTAATAATTACTAAGTTCACGTGATTGTTTTGTTTATTAACATTTCTGTGAAGTATTAGCACAAATAGATGCGATAATTATTCCCTTTGTATTTTACGTTAAATGTATAAATTATTTTTTCTTACACTATCTTAAAATTATTTCACAACTAAACAATGAATCTAATAAGCGTTTCACTTTCGTCACGTCAAACATAATAATAGGTTTGTTGGAAACAACAGAAAATCAAATACAATCAAACAGCATTACAACTATAAATGGGCTTTGAAGGGATTAATTATTAGCTCTATCAAAGTTGTAATTGGGACGTCAAGTTTCAATTCGACTAAAGCTTCCGTCGACAGAAAATTGATAGATCTTGCAAGGAAAGCACACAATGGATTACAATACGAGACCGACAGAGCTGTCATGATGTTGGTAATAACTTCAAATATCGTGTTCAGAGTAATATTTGCAAATTGTAATTTTATTCAGTAATAATACTATAATATATAATTACATGAGATTAAAAACTCGTCAAATGGAAATATAGATTTAAATCTATATGTATCTTTATCTAGGAATTTTATATACCTTTTAGTTGGTTTTGTACAAAATATATGTTACATATATGACGCAGACGTTAACTAAGAAGAAGGGCCTCTGTATAAATCAACATTTCCTGCATATGGTGAAATTATTGCCTTCCTAACTTTGTAGCAAATTGCGTAGATAACTTGGTGGGAAACTCGGCGGTAACATTTTAACTTTGACGTTAATAGCTTGTTAAAACATGTACATATCAAGATGAGAATTGAGTTCAGTTGCGGTCTTCAAACATATACAGTTACATGTATGGTATGTAGGTGGCACAGGTAACTATTTACTTGTAGTTTATTTTTAAACTTAGTATTTCGTTGCGATTCTTGTAAGAATAAGTTCAGATGTTTCATCTGTAATGATTTAGTTTTATATTAAAACTAGCTTTCGCCCGCGATTCCGTCCACGTGGAATTAAAAAATATAAAAGAAAATAGTCTATGTCTTCTTCCAGACTATCCTCTACATCTATGCCAAATTTTATCGAGATCCGTTCAGCAGTTTAGGCTACTTTCGCATTTATAATATTAGTAAGAAGTAAGATTTTCATATTTGATACTTGCCTTTGTCTTGTGCTGTGAGTAGTGATGACGACAGTGTCTGCCTGAGTTTGCCGAATGTACCGGACGTCTCAATCTGACCAACAGTATTTGTGTCCTCCGTCGCAACCATCTGAAACAAGTAAATGCATATTTTTTTCAATATAAAGTTAAAAGGTTAATTCAACTAATGGATTATTTAAGGTATGGCTTAAATAAATAATTCGTTCACGCTATTTGAGCCAAAGTCTCCGAGAGCACATTTTTAAAGCAATTCGATCGATGGCTCACAAACGGTTACGCCTTCAAAGGGGAAAATTAAAAATGTTTTTCTTTTCCTCGAAGCCTTGCAACATCGCGCCAACTTTTATTAAAGTGCCAATATGTTTGAAACGCTAGAAGAAATCAATCGATTCTAAAAACGAATTATTTTTAAACTGAAATGTTGTTTTTAACGTATTTATTTAAAAAACTATACATAATAGTTCGAATTTAATACAATTAAGTGACTACATGCTTTAAACTAAAACATATTGAAAGCAACATTAGATGAAAGTCCCTGAGGATGTGGACTTTGAACGTACCGCGGGCAATATTGACTTGCCTAAGATGGCTTAGTCGTGCACCAACTTCTGTAGTATTTAGTACAGTAACAAGATGTGACTGTTGACTGTGGAGTATGATTACTGCAACTACTATGTCTTACTTTCAAGAGTATTTATTAGATTTTACAGTATTATTACGACTAATCTTAACAGTTATTTTTTATTGAAACGTTAGCTATAAATATTTTATTTTTGATTTTTGTCTCCTGCTGATGCTGCGGCTGTTCTTTTGTCTTCCAAAATAATAATATAGCAATTTAAATAAAATGTTATATGTATAGATATAAAATAACAAAAAAAATTCTCAAAAAAACCGTGTTCGCGGCGACTGACATCGTGTAGTGATAAAACTCTTCATACAAAAGTAACGACCCAGTAATGGTGTCGTAAATTTTATGGAACGCAACAGATGGGGAATGAAAGCTCTTGGAGACGGGAAAATCAATAATGTCGTCTCCCGAACTTCAGCGAGCTTTTTATATCTCGGCCCCTGGCGAGGTGGCTCGAGACTCGCTCAGCAATAAGCAGCCGATGCTGATGATACTGCAAAATGTCAAATCATAATGCTATACACGAATGAGATATCGGTTTTTGGATTAACTATTCTTCTTTCTTTCTTTGTTCCATTTTTAGATCAAACTATTTTCCGCACTAGAGAATTAGATCATTGATACATATTACAATTGAGACATTTGATTTATTTGTAGGATACTGAAAATAATTAAGGCTTTAAAAAACTAGGTATTGATTATGTTAAAATGTATTGTAAACACTTTGTATTGGAAGAGAGTAAAATATATCATTCCCGGCGGAAGGAACTATTTGAGCTTCAACAAAGCTACCTCGTAACGGACGTAGTAAAACGAAATCACTGCCTGCGATAGAAATAAGCAAAAGGGGTAGCAAAGTACACTCTAGCCGTGGAGTTGTGAAAATGAAGATCTCACAACTAAATATAGTGTAACGAGACTTTGAAGATGAAAATAAACTGAGCCTAGACATCTGCAAATCTGTATAGATCTTGTGGAATACACTAGTTTTTTTTTTTTACTTTCTAGCAAGCTTATTTAAAGAAAAATGTAAGTGTCATTATTAATATAATAGTTGCAAGAACAAAAATGTCGCCATGAAAAATCTGGGCTCTTCTGATTTTGTAAACGAAAATGTAGAGTTCAAGGGCACGATAGTTCTTTTGATAAAATATTTTGCTTTAATTTATATTCCAAATGAGTCCTTCCCATAAGATTAAATTTCATAAAATTCAAAACAAGTAAGCACAAAACATCCTAGTCCATCGGGATTGTATGCGGTCAAACCACAATTCCTCAAGAGCTACAAACCCAGCATTATTGAATTTTGCGAACAAAGCAACCATACCAAAGTCACGCTAGCTTTCGCTTGGGGTTTGAAGTCAGATAGAGTTTATAGTTTTAATTGTATCACAGTTTCCTACGTGGCTCGATAAAAGAGTTTGTGATTGGAACGTTTTAGACTAAATACAAGGTGTTATGTATTTATTTTAGGATTGCTCTTTGTTGATTGACACTAATTGGATTATTAATTATAATTACTATATTTTTATTTGCAATTATTTAAATGTAAACAAGGTTTGGGCGTAGCGATTTTTATCATGATAAAGTAGGTCATGAACATTCGCACTCACCCCCGGTGTATGCGGTGGCGGAGTGCGAGGGGTGCGTGCGGGGTGCGGTGGCCCCGGTGACCCACTTGTTGCCGGTCTGCTATTTACATTACGACTTTAATTGCCGTGACCAACAAAAGGTGCACGGCCTCTGTTTTATTTGTTAAGGAACTGCTTCGCACGATATTACACTATGTCAGTAATTGTTTTTAGGAATTTTTGGCATCATACAACTATGGTAGTTCAGCATCCTGATCACACAAAGAGCATTTTACGCACACGTCTACGAGATTTAGATCTACGAGTTTCGTCTACGAGGTACATCTACGAGTTACACCTCTACCTTGGGTTAGCTCCACTGTGAGGTTGTATATATGATAAATCTTTCTCAATTCCGCTAAGTACGTTTCCCTGTTTTTCGCGACATAAATGTATTTTTTTAAATGTAGATAGTATTTTCAAAATAAAGAATAGTAACAACTATTTACGAATAATACTAAAATCTTCTACCATTATTTACTTTTATTGATTTAGGGTCAACTTGAAATATATGCACAGAGAGAAATAAAAAGAAAGGATAAAATCCGAGTGCGATCTCGAGTGATTTAGATTTATTTGATGGTACTTCCAGCCGAGCGCGTCCGTTGCCTTAATGTGATTTCTGAACGGTTACTTCCAGATGAAAGAGCCTAGGAAACAGTAAATCACTAAACTTACTTTACCTTACAACTGTTTGTTTCACGTTTATCGCCAGATTGAGGTTTATTGCGTTTATTTGTTCCTTTGAAAAAACTTACCTAGTACCAATTACCCTAATTACTTGTGAGAATATAATATAAAAATATTGACTTAATTCTGTATATTATTTCAATTACTATACGGTAGATAACCTTTTCATTTTGCATTCGTGATGAAAAACACTATCAATATCTCAAAATTCAACCGATCCATTAAATTTCATCATAACGTTCAGTATAATACGAATATACCAAGTATTATTAATGTGCTAATATGTATGTTATAGTAAAACAATACAACAAATATGGTGGTAATTGTATTTCAAGTCACGTGGGATTATCAGTGTGTTCATTAATATATTCTGATACATCTGACATTCAAAGCGAATTGATGTACAATGTAAAGCCGTTATTGTTCGGTGACGGACATAACTGAGTAAAGCGCAATCGGGGGCCGTTTGTCGTTGCGTAATTACGCCCCTTTGTGAACACGCCGCAGCCTCACAGGCCCGAGACACAGCCACGGATAAATCTGCCTAAAGCAACGTTAACTGTAGCACACATATGCTGGTTTGCTGAAGTTTCTGCCTAGTGATTCATTAGTGTTAGGTTGATCTAACTTTCAACGGAGTAAAACTCAAGTTACGAAGTCCAGAAACGCATTTCATTAATTTATCGAGTCAATAACACTATCGTCCGGTTAAATGTAGCTGGGAAACCGGCCAATATTTGTTTAACGATCAAAATGAATACTCTTCAGTGTAGAATTCGTATAAGAGCAAATTTCGGTGATTTTAATGTGTACAGGAGACTTTTGTAGCTTTGGAAATATTTTATTATAAACTTATAAATTTATAATCCTTCAGTTGTGATAAAATTTTGTTTGGAGTTCAATAAAATATAGTATTGATGTATGAACAAGTGAAAACTTCGACAACTCGTCATAAAAACCTTTTAACGTCGACATTCAAAAATGCCATTACATCCACTATTAAAAACGAGTTTACGTTATTCTGTATGGCAACATTAAACTCTCGTAAATTACTTGTAGTTTTAATGGACTGTAACATTCTAATGTCGCAATACAAACTAACTTCTAAGGATTCATAATCCTTGTGTTCTTTTTACGAAATAGGAATTTACATAAAACATTAATTGACCATATTACGAGAAGTAAGTCCACCAGAGGACGCAGTCACAAAATGCAGAACTGCTGATTGAACCTCTTTGATATGACAGACAATGTCGGAAAGAATGCTATCCAAAAAATAGTAAAGCGACCGCAGTCGGTCGTATCTAAATGTCCGGAAAGTATAAATTAAAATATTTCCTACTTATATCTTCCTTCGTAGTATCTTGACCAAACATTTAGCATTTGTAATTAAACGTTTTATTTAGTTAGGGACGTAACGCGACGCAGTTTGATTTGATGTGACGTCAGAGGCGATCAAAGTGGGACCTCGAATGAAAGAAGCTCTATTTTAGGCACGTATTTTACGTCAAATGCTTTTGAGCTTTATCCGTACCGTCGGTGAGAGAATTCTTGTCCGAAATATAATAAGTACTTAAGTTGTTCTGTATTTCGAGTGCCGGTGTTTATAAGAGATAATTCCTATACAAAGTAAATTACTTTCGTAGAACTTTTAATTTGTAACAAGAGTTTGGGAAAGCGATCGATGATTCGTGCTTCTTAGATTATATCCTTACTTTTGCTTTTCTTATTCAGATCTTTGATTTAAAGTTTAAGTAAATAAATAGCAAGCTGATTATAAAGAGTAAACAATCATTTGGATAAATTAATTACACAAACTCGGAATTTATATGTAAAGTTAATAACCATTCTGGAGAACTACCAATAGAGAAATTAATCGAAATTTAAATCTATATCTATACTAATATAATAAAGCGTAAACACACACTTCTTTGTTGCCTAAGATGTCAGCAATTACAGCATGTTTTTGAATAATATTTTTTTTAATAAAAAGCCCTACACTTACGCCACGTTTTAGGCTATATATTTTCACGCCATTAAACTTGGGGGGTAAATACTTTGGATAAAAACCCTAATGCGAAAGAGACCATAAGTTGCTGCCAACATCAAGGAGGCAAGATTGCGATAGTAAGGTAATTGGTATTTTGACATTTGTAATTGAGAATTTGACAAATGTAAACAATAAAAAAGTTTTTATAATTTCATGCGGATGAAGCCGCACGGGAACAGCAAAGTGGAACTATTTACTCGAGTTGATAGAAGTTTAGGTTAAACATTCAAACTGAGTGAGCACTACACTAGAATTACTGGTCTTGTTGCACGTACTCGTACGATTTCAACGTCCAACTTTTAATAGGACGGCACTTAGCATGTTGGACGATTTGTGAGAGAAATGTCCTATGATGTGGGCAGAATCACTCTATTGCATTATGTATGCTTGTGTCGTGATATACCTTGTTGAAAGTTTCGTAATAGAGTTTGTTTGTAATTAAAAAAATTACTCACAAAAAGTACTTTCACACACCAGCAACACAATTAATTGTAAATAATGAGCAGTGTTTACTGTCGATGTTGGCACAGCTGCGTAGTTTTGCTTTTCAACAAAACATATGCAGCAACCATAATGAATTTTGCTCTATTCACGCATAACCTAAAAATTAATTACAAAGTATAAAATGAGTTATAAAAGATAATTTAACAACAAAAATACAGACAAGTTTAAAGATATTCTTGCATCTTACTTCATGTCTCATAATACAATTATATGAATATGTTTTGAAAAATTACGCGATACAAAAGAGTGAAGTGAAAGAATTTAAAATTGTTTATATCATAAGACTGAAGAGAACGTGCGCTTTCATAGAAAGATACGTTGAATTGCACTGAAGAATAATAAAAGGGAACACTTTGTAGAGAGATGCGGAGAATTATTTTTATTTAAAAAAAAGAATTTTGTTTGAGCGTGTCGCGGAGTGGTATCGCGGGAGACTCGCCGTCGTATCGACATTCGCCAGATAAACGCGACGCGCGGTACTTTCCTGTATACCTTAGCTATATGAATATAAAATTAATCTACCAGTAGTTACTATATTTTTCCAGAATTTTAAGAGACATTTTTCAATAAAACGGCTACACTGACGTATAGTTAATCCGTTGTGGGCACCGAATTTACTCGACTCCGTCCGCATCCCGACTTTAGGATTATTTATTTTTCCTTTCATCAACAAAATATAATTGTTTATTGCTAAAAAGTCATGTATATGCATATTACCATGTAATCATAAAAAAAAACTGTTGTGCTTTATTTCAGCGTAGAATTTGAAAAATATACTTTACATGCATACATTTTCTAAAACACTTATTCACGCCAATTCGATTTTTTATATCAACAGAAAGTTTTCCAATCTACAAAGTACTAACAAAAACAATTACTCGCTAAACAAAGTATCTTGATACGTGATGTGCTCAGACTTTATGAATAAATGATCACCTTATTCTATTCCCCAGCGAATTGTACAACTTTTATATTATTTTATCGTCTTTTCAGAAGTCAGTTGGTATTTTGACACTACGTAGTGTCCACAACAACTTTAATTCTCTTGGGATGTTAAAATAGACGCGAAAGGATATTTTTTAATAATTCATCTGAAATTTTAAATTCAATTACACCGTCTAGACATAACGCCCGCTACACTTTTAGTTTTACCTGTACAGTTTTATCTGAATAGTGGAATGTTGTTTAAATCTGCATGTAAGGAAAATTTTAATTGTTAGTTTTAACTGTACAGTTCGACTGTTCAGTTAGCTGTAGCAGGCTTAAGTAATTTTATTAAAACTTCCTCTAAGTAAGTACTGAAATGATTTCAAGTAATTGCTAAATTTCTATCGTAATTTTTAATGGAATTGTATAAACTGATTGCGAAAGTTTGTGACCATGGTGGGCAACTCGTGATGCCCGATTTGCGCCATAACGTCACGTGCCCATTACACAACGAACAATTAAAAACTACTTTATTTCTTACTTTGTATGGCTTTCTTTTAATTTGTTGCAAAAAGTGTTGTATAGTTATTACTTTTTCTACAAATGGGTTAGTTTTTAACACTTACGTTTACTGGTTTAACAAATTGAACTGAGAACAAAATTTTCTATCTCTGACACACTTTCTAAAATTGTTTGCAAGATTGTGTAATGTATTTTGTACAATGTAGATATATTACTTGAACATTTATTACCATATTAAAAAAAAACTATTCTGATTTTGTTAAAAGAAACTGTATTTATAACTCCCTCTTCGATCATACTATGTTGGAAAGCTTCTATAAAATATTAAGATGAAATCATAACAATCTCTTTAATAACGTTTTCTTCTACCTTCATATTCATTTATCTTTATCGATGTCATTAAAGACAATGTATTGCTGATACTGAGGTCCTGGTGGGATGGAAGTTATAATAGCTTAGTAGTTTATGTCTTATCGAATTTTTGCTAACATAAGACAAAATTGGTCCTTCGAGTCATGTAATTTTGAAAATTTAACTTTTATTTTTTGAACAGTTAATTTATTTAAAAAAGTATAAAATAGAACTTATGTGAATGTATATGATTACATCAGGATAAAATAATTTTATCGTAAGACGTATAAGTAAAAATAAGCGTGTAGGGCACAGACGAAATTACGCCGAACCTTTTTACGAACATACATTTACTGATAAAAACATCTTAATCTTCTGACGAAATGGCTCCCATTTGAGTACTTTCCGCTTCGTAAACAAATACATCGATAAAAGTAATATAACACGTCATATATTGTAACATGTGTGTAAAAGTTAACGGAAATTGAAAACACGAACAAAAGTTTCATGTTTGGCTTTGAACTATTTACAAATAAAAAATTTCCACGCTAACTATACTTAATACGGTACAACACAATAAATGAATCGCATATATTTCTTTAATTATTAAGAAGTTCACTTTCACTGAATTACTTTAAAATTTAAGATTTGAAACACAGTGATTTTTATTGTATTTTCGAGATAAACATTGACATAAAAAGGAGGATAAGTCTATTCTAGCAACATAATGAAGCTTTTTAAGAAGCTCAATTCATCTCATTGACGTGAAAGTATTCATTTTATACTTTGGATTAATATCCATATAATTTAATCATAAAACTTCTTACATCGCAGTTAATCGCGCTATCCCTAGAATTATTAGTTTTTTATTAATACAGTAAAGTCCACTTAAAAGGAGTAAAATAATTCACATGTAGCAGAGAGGAGATAATGTCGGTTGTCAGCGCCTGTGTATACTGGCTGGCGATTGTCTGTGGTCGCTCGTGAATAATATATTGGCTTGAATATTCACATGTCCGTCCTTTTTGCCTGTGTATTTTTTAATTAACGTTTTTTAGATAATAAAAAATAAACATAATATTACCGTAATCGAAAAGGTTACACAATCCACAGAAAAACTTCGTTTTTAAAATTAGAAGAGATGAAATATTGGTGAACAATTTTTATAACTCGTTTTGCAGTTGAGATTTTTCGGAACAGTCAAACTTTTATCTTCATAACATGGTAAGGTACAATAGTTATTCTCGTTAGGTGTTTTGCTTGTTTTTAAAAAGTTAAAAGGTACTTGAGTATCTACGAGTATAAGGCCTATTTTTCTCTATGTAGCAATTTGAAAAATGATAATTTTGACGTATTACTTGTATGTTTAGGGAGGTTGTAAAATGTTGTACAACAGCAGCTATGAATTGTTACTTTGTGAGAGTGTTCTTTGTACTGCAGCGGGGCCTTTAAATTGGAAATACCAATCGGTTCCTGCATGTTTCTGACGTTTAATTATTTCAAAGTTTCTTTGTCTCGCTTGTGTTACTGCACGAAAAGGGAATGTCCATGCTATTGTGTCTTTGCTATATTAAAGTGAAAAAAGTACCTCTGCGGACCAAACAGCTTTTAGATACAACTCGTTCATGCGACAAAAGTTTGCCTTGATCAGGGAATGAAATGCGGCTTTACAAAATATAAGTAAAGAAGGACAAAGAAATATCTTTGTTGATTGTATCTCGTTTCTACTTAATGTTTTCGTACTATGGCGGTTTTTTAATTTTGCAAACATTTGCTAAAGTTTTATACGTTTAGTTAGAAAGATAAATCCATATCCAAATAAGGTATCAGAATGGATAACGTAAAACTTCAAAACTATATATATAAAAGTGTAGGAACGTAAATTATAAAGTCTGTGGGCTAGTGTCAAGTCGTAAAAATGCCAAGAAGAATCAGTGAAAGACGACAAGAAGATGAACAAAAGTCTACATCTAGTCTTAGAGTAGAAAAGTTTTCTAAATGATATTAAGTATTTTATGTCAGCAGTATATGTTTGTGTGAAATGTGCGTAAAAAATAAACCGTTAAAAACTGTGTATATTGTAAAACCAATTGGGTTACAGCAGGTAAATAAATTAATGTAATCAATGATTAATTATTTCATAGTTATAATAGACTAGCTTCGCGATTTGATCCAGGTGAAATTTAACAAACTCAATGTTACTGAGCAATAACGTAGCTTTTTAATGGTAAAAGAATTTTTGAAATCGGCCCAATAGTTTTTAAGTTATATAACTCAAAAACTACTGGGCCGATAACAATTGACAAATAGAAATCCAAAAATACAAATCTTTCCTCTTTATAATATACTAGCTGTTGCTCGCGACTTCGCCCGCGTGATATTAAAAAATATAGCCTATGTTACTCACGAATAAATTACCTTTCTAACGGTGAAAGAATTTTTAAAATCGGCCCAGTAGTTATTGTGTTATTTCAATACATACAAAAATACAAATCTTTCCTCTTTATAATATTAGTATAGATATAGATATAGAAGTATAGATATAGATATAGACCGTAAAATATAAATTACATTATAATTCTCAATAATTTAAAACCGGTCGGTGGTCGATTAGTGTGAGCTCGCATTTCATTATCCGCACAAACAGAATGAGCTCGATCCCTGGTCGTCATTATTAAACCGTTAAAGTTCTCCGATATTCATTATGTTGCTTTAATTTTATATTTGTAACCGTACATTTATTAAAGGACGAAAACACAAAGAAACGCAATGTGATGAATAGAATACAAGAGGATTACAAAGTATTGTGAGTGCCTATTGTCAAGAAATCCGTTTGGATATCGCCAACATCATACATCGATTCAACGTTGCTAGGTGGTGTTTAGATCTAAGTCTTTAAATATGCGTAGAGAATTAAAACATGTAAATAGACTATTAGAGCGTGCGCACACTTGAAACTATCGCACAACTGTTTCGTCTCGCTTTGATTCCTATGAGCTTATACGAGTATGTAAGTGCGCACACTATTCGATTTTTAGTTGTACAGAGTTGTACAAAAAATGTTGAATTAGCTGCGAAACAATCGACAA
>LD688936.1:3651458-3663228 GCA_003118335.3 Papilio memnon
ATTTTTCCTAATTATAATATTTTAATTTAATAATTAAAAACCTTAGTTATAAGAAAAGAAATTGTTTTACATCTGTACATTTTAATGAACACTCTCGTATGGCGACGTTAATTGAAAAAGTTGTACTGAAATGAGTAGAATTAATTATGCGATGAAAGGGTGGAAGGTCAAGAATTTGTTCAGAATTGTTTGTAGGCAGGTAAAATATTTTAAATTTATCACGCGCTTACATAAATTAAAAACTTAAAACGAAAAACCTTTTTATTTGTATACACTTTAATATGCAATTGCAATGATTTCAACTTTAAACTTATTTTATATTCATATTCATCGGAAAATATTTAATTCTAAATAAAATATATCATACCAGGCAAGCGTTATTGAAAAACATGAATGCTTAATTTCATTCCGATCTACGTTCAATATAAATTTTACACAAAATCTATTAACTGAGCGAATTCGACAAGTACTGTTCAAAATCTATTTAGCAAATTAATATTCCATTCATTCGCAGTAATATATTTTTACTCATATTTCGAATATTAAAAAATCCAAGGACAAGCAAAAACTCCTATTCATGTTTCATTAGCCAGCCTTATTTATATTGAGTCCTTTCTGTTCGTTGGAATTTTGATTATACATATATAGGTATATCATAATATATTCAAGAGTTACATTTATGCTATGCATCGCCATGGAGCAGAACAGTTAACTTTCCTTTTAATGAACGTACTGAATCTTACATGTGGCATCGTTTTATGAATAGGAGCGATATGTTAAGCTCTTCAAATGAACAATATGCAGAATATGTATGTATGTATAGTATTACCTATGGTACCTAACATTCAGAGGCCAAATATTATATTCAGCGGCTCATTGCGTCATCAAAATGTTAGAGAAATACTTAGTCGGTATTCTACTTGAACTAGGCGTTTAGACTAACATTAAAAAAGCGACAAGTTATTTATTGTTAATCTTGCAACGTAATGACTACAAAGAAAATATTTATTCAATAAAACGTTCGCAAACTGTGTACACTGTAACTCTCCTCGGTATATTTTTTCTCAAAACAACTCAATCATATAATTTCATTTACAAATATTTGTAACGTGCGAGCAATTTATCTTGCAAACAAAATTATTTTCGATGTTTAGAAAATGTTTAAAGGTATTTTTTCTGAAATCACTCGCGCTACATTATGTTCCTAGAGAATAATTTTTGTGACAAAAATGATTTGAGATTTTTGTGTAAGAGGCTAGTATAGTGCGTTGTGGCGATTTTTCCTGCCTTTCTCGCCATTTCTCCATTTCCTTTAATAAATGTACTTTTTGTTCTCTACGCGTTCAAAGCCTGAAACATCTGTTAGTTAAGGCTATTGCGCATACAAGTGTCATAATTTGAGTGGAAGCGGGTCGACATCGGAGCGCCCGCCTGCGCCGCTGGAGAGTTTTTAATTAAAGCGACAGAGGCATAAAATCAAAATGGCCACTCAAACTTTACGCGGAATGTAACCCTCGTATAATCTGTAATGACTTATTGTTTTATTTCCTTGTACTAACCAGTGTTATATTTAAATATTCTAATTAACCGTATGAAACATTTTAATGGTCGTTATAATAAAAAAATTACTTACAGCAGATATAATAAATTAAACAAACGTTTATAAGAATTGTTTAAGCATACATCGAATAATATCAAAATCATAGACAAATAAATAAAACCAAATTTAATTTCCAAATGACTACACAAATGAATAGTTATTTAGCTCACCTTCTTCATAAAAGACATAACGTTTGTGGGCAGCATCTTGAAGTTTTTCTCTCACTGTCACTTCACTCACACCATTATACCACACGAAGCTCAGCGCACTCCGCACCGTACACGAACTAACACCTAACTCAGTCGGGTATGAGAATAGATGCAATCACACATAACATTTTATTACTTTAAAACGTTACTTCCGAACTTCACCACTTTATGTCAGCACCAACACCTGAAACAAAAGAAATAGGAATTTAGTGACATAATTGAAACGCGACTTGATAGTAGTTAAATTTGATAACATTTCAATGTACTTATGATGACGAATACTCTAACAGCCGAATGTTGCAACGAATCTTTAACAATTCGCTCCGCAATCGCTGCTTATAATCTAACAGACGTCAAATTTAAAAGTCGTTTTAGCATTCGGCCGAAACTGCAACTTGCAAGTCGTTAATGGTTATCTAATTTGTACCTTAGTGTGGATATTTCACACTCTAACTCCGCTAAGAGACATCATTAGCGGTCGTTTCACTATTCTGAATGCGACATTAAGTCCAGAATTGAAAACACAGTTGATATAAATATAAAATTATTTATACCGTTGATATAAATGTAGTTTGTACAAGTGGGTTATTCAAGTGCTGTTAGTTCCCTTTACAGCATAAATAATGAATGGCCATTCAAAGCAAAAACTGAATTAGTGCTTTCATTTTCCACTCCAAGGTAAAATAAGGAGTGAAATTTATTATAACGCGACCATGAATTAATCTATTACACAATACAGATAAAGAGACTTATGCAGTTTGTTTAACTATCTTTAAGTAACTTAAAAAACCTAAAGCTTTGAAATGTATAAGAATAAAATTCAATATTTCTATTCTAAGAATAAACTACTTAATACCCTTAATATTGGATTTCTCTATTTTTAAAATTGATATGGAATCGTGAGCTGGCTTCAATATCTGAGCTGGCGACTGCCGTGCGACAGCCAATTAGACGATTCGGTTATACCGCCCGACTGGAGCACGTCCGACGTTCAGCCGGCGCACTCAATTACCCGCCAAAGTGAACTGCGACGGAATCTCTCATGCGTTCCTCATATAATCACACTAACCGACCATGTACCTCGATATTTTAAATTTAGTATTCACTAACAATTGGCCTAACTAACGGTTTACGTCATCCGCGAACATGCAGTAGTAAAAAGCAATATTCTTTTGCGTAGCAAACATTATTAAACAAGTAAAGTTTACACAAATACTAACTGTAAAATAATCTGCTAAAGCGTTAGCTACTACGAGTACAAGAAAGTACTGTAATGGTGGTAATGAAACAGCGGTTACTTCAGGACTGATTTATTCTAAATCAATTGACGGTAGGTTATACAAACCAAACCTACCTATATATTACAGTCTCTCCCTTAAAAGAATGTCAACAAATATACAGTAATAACATAGATCAACAATAACAGAAATATTCGCACGACCGGCGCTTTATTCCTTTGCCATTCTTTCTTCGTAAAATTGAAGTTTTAATCGTCTTTGATGTAGGTTACCTGTGCGAGTGTTATTTCAGAGAATACTAATTCTACAATTTCAAAAATATTGGATATAGCTGTTTCTATACGTTGATTAACAAATATTGGTTTCCTTAAATATCTGTGCAAAGTATGTCATCGCCTGCTCGAGTATGTCAAGTCAAATTGCATTTCTAGGTTAATCAATATGGGCGATGTCAGCGTACGTTACATGCATTTGATAAGCGTATTATATGTTTATGTATTCCTATAAGTGTTGTTAATTTATTTTAAAACATTATAGTAAATACTACTGTGTAAGTCGACAAAGTCAGTCCTCAACGAAAGCTATATATCTACGTAATATAACAAACTACAGGTTTTCATATTTGAAAAACGTGATATCAATATTAATTGTTAAAAGTTTTAATCATATCAGCCGGATATAGTGACTATATTCATATGTATGTTAAATAAATACGTACACAAAGACATTTTAAAAATATATTTTTTGAGCCTCATTGTATATCATACAGCTTTCTCAAGTACAGTGTACAAAGATTGTCGAATACTGGTAAATACAATTAAATGTTTGTAAGTATTTATTTAGGCATAGAGATCGATATTATATAAATTAAATAGTTGAGTGGTGTCAGTAGATTAATAATGCAAACGACCCACAAAGCTCGGGATGCAATTTGCGTAAATATTTATCTGTAGAATGCGATATTAAACATGGCGGTAAGTCGATTACGTGAGTCTATGGCGCGGATTACATCGGATAATTGGAACGAGCGTAGTAGTCCTGGCCGGCAAGGCACCCGGCACCGGCATACAACTCCTTTGTTCTATTCATCACCGCTCTCTGCGGCCGACAACTGATTGCAAGTGTAACAAGCCGCGAGCCTTACCTCCCTTGTAGTCATGCAATTTAAACTCGCCTTTGTCTTGTACAACGCTTAGATTGACCGCTATTTATCGCTACTTGGCCTCTGGTAGTGATAACAATATTGGCTCAGAGTTTAGTGACTGTTTTGTCTTTGGCATAATGACAACAAGGTTTTTTATCTTTTTGGCGCTCAGACTATACTATGGGTAATAGATGGTAGTTAATATTAAATTACTAGCTTTCACTCGGAGCTCCGTCCGCGTGGAATTAAAAAAAACAAAAGCAAGTAGCTTATGTGATCTTTCAAATTGTTCGCTACATCTATGCCAAATTTCATCGAGATCCGTTCAGCAGTTTAGGCTGCAAACTCCAACAAACATCTAAACTTTCGCATTTATAATATTAGTACGATTATACTTTGGTTTCTTAATAGAATAATACCTACTAGACTTTTCAATCTTTATACAAAGGTGAAGTTGTTATATTTGAAACCCAAGATACTTGGAGCTTCGGGTGGTGTCTAGTATTACAAACAGCAGTAAATATTATATTATTACGGCTTAAATTTAATGTCTAAATTTGTATGTAAAATGAACTGCCGTTTCTTTTCTTTCGCACTGCTCCTCTTATTGGTATTATATGAAGATTTACTGAAGCAGTACGACCTTAACATTTTAACATACTTTTTAATTTTATTCATAATAACGTCGATTCCTACTTAGATACAATTAAATTACTTTTTTCGACAAAGAGCTTACTTAATTAAACCTTTTTTTAATTAAACGTCACGCCTTTTGAAATATAATAGCAAAGTGGAAACAAATATTTTTTCAACGTTTGACACAATAACTAAAAGGCATTAAGCTAATCCATATTATTTTCCATTATGTTGAACAAATGATTAAAAATAGCTGAGGAGTATAATTCTGTTCTTTTACAGAAAAACAATTGAATTAGAATCCGTCTAGTCCCTTGTCTCTTCTTCAATGTCTGGACCGGAGGTATCAATTCTGTCGTATATAGTCGTTGGAAGTATAATTAACATATTTTATCATACTAATATTATAAATACTAAAGTTTAAATGGATGGATGGATGTTTGTTATAGTTTGTAGCTTAAACTGCTGAACGGATATCGATTAAATTTGGCATAGATATAGAGGATAGTCTGGAAGAACCCATATGCTACTTACTTTTGTTTTTTTTTAAATTCCACGCGGACAGAGTCGCGGGTGAAATCTAGTGGTTAAATAAATGACGCATGTTTTATCTCTGATTTTTGAATTGAATATGATTTGAATTCTAAACTAAACATCAACTCCTTTCTATAATTTTTCCAACTCCGATCAACACCATGGTTTAAGAAACATGTTACCTTCAAACACGTTCACGTTACATCAGTTAAACAATTTCGTTGCCTATGTTACATGAAACAAAAGAGTACACATTGTTATCAATGTTTACTTCACAAGGAAAGTCGTAGGAGCATATTACTAATGCATTTACTAATACGTGTTATGATGTCAAATATATTTTAATACTACTAATGAGTTTAACGTCACGTTACCAAGGTTATTTCCACGAGCGGCCGCTGGTATTGAGGACGGTTATTTTGTGGCAAGCGGGCTCGCGTCACTTAGCGCCTGCACTTAACGCTGACCCTGAACCATTGTCGCAATGAATAAATAATGATATTCACTTGCGAAAAAAACAACCAACGAAAAATTATGTTTATACAGACAACCGACAGTTTGCATTGCTGAAACATGTTTCGATATCAGCATTATTTGCCACATCAAATATTGAAATCGAAAGTGAACTTAGAAATTTATTTTTGTAGTTATTGATAGTTGAGATCACAATATTTGTGTAAATGTAAACGCGTTTCAGCGGCACGAAAACTTATAAACGCTTATGTATTTCTATACTAATATTATATAGAGGAAAACTTTGTTTGTTTGATTGTAATGAATAGGCTCAAAAACTACTGGGTCGATTTCAAAAATTCTTTCACCATTAGAAAGGTAATTTATCTGTGAGTAACATAGGCCGTATTTTTTAATTTCACGCTAGTTTTTAATACTTTGGCAAAATATCTCAAAGGTGCGTCCATAAGGTGAGGATATAGTAAACCGGTTATCGGTTTAATCCAAATTTGTTATTAATTAAATTCACAGAAGACTATCTTAAATCTTATCAGATTCAGATTATCTGATTGTTATGTGGAATAAAATTCTGTATAGATTTTTATAATACAAAAATTAATTATATATTAGTAGGTTATCTAATAAAATAATAAAAAGCATGAATGCAACATAGTTTTATTAATATTACCATCGTCAAACATCGTTTATTGGATTAAAACTAACCCTTAGAACTTAAAATATAGGAGAAATAACTACAAAATTAGAAGTTACCTTAGGTCGTTTCATACCTTAGGCCTGTTCAAATAAAAATACAGTGAAATGGAAAAAAAAAGTTCTTATTGTGCTAATAAAGAAATTAAGATCCATATCACAATACTTAGTAATTTATAGATTTTGAAAAAAAAACAAGCTTATGTCTTTTTATTGATTACAAAACGCACAATTATGCAGGGCAGGATTTATGGCAAGTGATTTTGTCACATGTAAGGAACATAATTGGTACAACTGTAGATATGAAGTCCTTGGAGCACATAGGTGATACTATGTTACCACTGCCACTGCTTATAATTTTAATAAAATTATATTATTATCATAATTAATTTAATCATATATTATAAACAAAAAAATTATATTATTCTACTATATGAATTTAAGTAAAACAAAACAAATTGAATTTCTAAAAACAAAGAGAATTATTCACAAAATATTTTATAATATACAAATGGTCATATGAAGGGGCCATAAAAAGAACAGATGGTAGAAATTTATAATGAAAATCTATCAGCAAACTGAAATGTCTGGTAAAAGTCAATCATATATTAAGTTTCACCCAAACTACATTTCCTCATTAAATTGCTAATTAGCTTCACTTGTATAAATTCAGGTTAGAACAAGTTGCTTAAATAGATTTTGCTATTATGGCACAGTGTGTCAATAAAATCTTAATTTTTTTTATGTTTGTTAAGCTAGTGCTTGACCACTAAATGATAATTTCGGTAATCTTTCAATGATGTATTATTTAAGTAACATCATAATTTTGTCACAATAATTGAATATACAGATTTTTACTGGTATTAGCAGAACCTGGTTTTAAAATTGAGCAAATTTCACCTACTTCATTACTCGCACTAATCCCAGCACAGCAGTTGATTAAAGTATATTTACTTTCAATTTAGTTATAAACTTTACTTAACTCATCCAGTGTTTACCACTAAAATATCGTAGTGAAATGAATAATGTTGGACAAATCTTGTACATCTTGATAAAAAAATATATTTAAGCAAAATTACCTATAAGTAAAGCTAATTGAGCAATTTAATCATGTCACACCTTTACACAACTGTTATTATTTATCTAACATCTGAAGCTCAAATATTTGATCCTTCACCTCATTTGGTAGTTGAATATAATAAATGAGGATAATCATTCTGACTTTAACCTTTTCATGTAAACAATATTGTTTTATGTATAACTATATATTTAGGGTATCAATTATTTTGTTACTTGACAAATTTTGAATACGAAATATAAAAAACAATTTTGGTAATGGAAACTGTTTCATTAGAAATATACTATTATTTGAAAGTAGGGTGTTAGTTATTATCAAGCAATAGTGTTGCTATAATTCACTATTTGGTTACCAAAATTGATACATATCCCATGTCAGTTTTAAGGATTTTAGTAATAAATACAAATTATTTTAATAAAAAAATGTCAAAGTTAGAGCAATATATATCTCTAATCTAATTACTATACATATTGTGAAATTCTTGTGTACAGATAATTTTCTAGGTTAAAGTCAGTCATTTTTACATTTGTGACACAAAATCACAAGTCTTTTTGCAATATCCTCACAACAATAACATCCAAGAGATAAATACACCATTGTTATACAAAACACTAATGGAAAACTGAAATGAGAGTTTCACCACTCTGCATCACCATTGGCTTTTTGGAAAACAAAATCCTTTCCACCTAAATTCATTATACCGTCTTTGAGATAGAACTTCCATCTGTTACGACTGCGGGTTATTTTATCATACTGGCAAACCACTACATTATCAGTATCAAACATGTCACCCGGCTCTTCATCCGATACATCATCACCTGAGTTCAGGGGTTCCTCTTCCGCCCCACCACTTTCATCTCTTTCTTCCTCCTCCTCCTCCGCACGTTCCTCAGCAGATTCCTCATCCTCATCATCATCTCCACCACCATCTTCTGAGCCATCGCCTACATTGGAACCTTCATCATCTGAAGAATCCATAGCACCATCTAAGGAAAAGGGTGCAGCATTGCTGCGGCCTCCTCCACCACCATCAAAATCATTTTGTTGCCCAGCCAGCGCAGAGGTGATGTGTTGCTGTAGCAATGTTGCAGCTAATTGTGGCGGTAAATTGACAGTAGCATTGATGATGTTTCCAGTCAAAACTTGGTGTAATTTGTTCCCATGTAGAGCTGCAGCAGGGATCTGTATTGTAAATGAGCGAGCTTGAGATCCCGGCACTCCAGCTTGTGGTGGCAATGTCAGCTGCACAGCCACTTTGTGGTTGGGATCCAATACTTGATGCGGTGGATGCGCACCAGGTACAGTAGGCGCTGAAGCAGCATGGCCCACTCCACTGTTCTGTTGACTTGAACTCTGTTGTGGCATGTGTGTATCAGTTCTCTTAGGAATTATATTATTACCATTAGCTTTTTGGAAAGTCTGAAGTACAGGAGGTGGTGGAGGCATATAGTTCTCAACTTGTGGTGGGTCCATGGCCCCACTTGAGGTTAGTTTCGTCTTCCATAACTGTTTTAATTCTTGTAGGACTTGCTCGTCTACACCATCGTCCAAAAAGCAATCCCGCACTCCAGCGATCACATCATCAACTACCGTGTTGTACAGTTTCAAAACAGATTGTTGACTACTTGTCATCTTGGTTGATAGTATGAATTTGTGAAAACCAAATGTAAGGAATTCCCTATTTGTAATATTTTACAATCAAAAGAATGTTTAAATGATAATTGAAGCGAAAAGAAGTTGCGATCGTTGCTCCTAATCACATCTTTACATTCAATGTCAACCAATATTCGAGTCTATACAACCATTGTGATGTAAGAATTATACATTCTACTTAACAATCGCGGGTCGATAACGGCCACTAAGAAAAGTTCACGAAAAGGTTTAACCACTTCATAGTAGATTTTTACAAAACTATTTAACATTAATTTTGACAATTGACGACTAAAACATAACCTACAAACAAAACGCAATATTTGCCAGAGCACAAAAATTGTCTGTGGTTTCGATTCGGCGTGGATGTTGTAACACTACGACGCATGCGCGGTATGCGCGAACACAGCGCCAACGTGACTCTGTAGAAAACTGAAAACTTCTTCAATTTCCTTCATTGCCAGATATAATAATTTGTAGCGTGAATAAATTACAGAGTTTTATAAAAGCGTTAAGGAACTCTTTTCTTTGTATTAGTAATTAATTTAAGTATGTAAAGTATAGTATTAGAATTTCAATCTCGGTTTATTATTATAACTTTATGAAAATAATATAGCTTAGTGTCCGATGTAGGGCGGCGCGGCGGCGGTTGAATTTTTCCATTTTTTACGGTTGCGCGCTTTTCATGTTTCGATATCTTTATTTGTAGTTTCAGGTGGCAAATTTGAATGTTTATATCGTATATAAATTAAGCAATGATCGCTACCGATGGCTGTAAGGAGCTAATAAGTTGCCGATGCAATGCCTGCCTTAAATGGTGAGACAAAAATGTATCAAGGTGTGTGAGACTCGTGCAGATTTCTACGGCTACATTTGGTGATTTAAGATGGTTAATTAATAATAATATTTGTTACTTTGTAATTTTAAATATAACTTATTCTTTATGTATTTGTCTAAAATAAGATACGCTAACGGTTAACCCTTCTTCCAGGGATTATTTTTACCATTTATGAACATACACGGCAGAATTCTGAGGTTTTTATGTTGTCGGTGTTTTGAGCAAACTAAGAAAAATACAACCTCTCGTTTTAAAGTGAGGTTACACTGAGCGTGGCAGATTATTAGCGTCGGCTACACATGTAATTATTGTTGATCGAAGGATAAATCGTAGTAAACTCCTATTCCACGCTTGTCTACGGTTAGGCATTTCACAGGTCGAATGTTAATGTTAAATATCACTTGCGGAAATTATTTGGAACTAGTAAATATTTATTTATGTTTCATATTACTAGGTACACTTAAATGCAAGCGTTGTTACTATAATTTTCATTTCGTAAAAGCGTAGTGTGGCCGCGCTAATGTGATTTATATCAGCAGTGCAGTGAAACTAAATGCGGGCTTTAATATTGTCATTTCATGTAGATATATGTGTAAAATTAATTTAAGTAAGTGCGTTTGCAGGCGTAACCATTTGCAAAATATTCGTGCTATAAATTGAGGTTGGAATGTAATCAATGATGAAATCAAGTATTATATACAATACAAAGTTTTGCTTATATGAACACTTTGAGATTTATCAATATTGTGTTCATAATTTCAAGATATTATGATTTATACCTTCCTCATAGGTGAGAAATATTTTATAAGATGTGAAATGAGTGCTTGGTTTTCCCTTTCGATATTATATTTTAACAGCTTTGGCTAATTTGTTACCCGTGTTAGGAACGGAATGTTAGACAACCGAGTGACAAGGGTATTAGGGAATATTTACTGACTTGATTTGCCTTGTCATATTGAAATAGCTTTTCTGGGTCATTAGATCGGAAAGCTTGCTGACTTTTGCCAATAAATTGCGGACGACCACATTATTTAGTTAAATTATTGCAGAGTTAATTAATTTTCTTCCTTTCGATTGGAAGCGTGAAGGTTATATCAACATCAAAATGTTTTTCATTTTTTGTGACATTTTACGAGTAGTTATGAGAGAAAAAGTGTTTTAACAAAAATGTTTGGAAAATCACTGGTTTCAGCGCAAATGTTTTATCTATGGTTAAGCGTTTCTATTGGAGTCGGGCATAATTGTTGTAATTTACCTATATTTTGCATTTACAAATGTTCATATCTTTGAAGAAGGGTTATAACAGTTAAAATTATATTAATGTCTAACAGTTTTAAGATGATCATAATGAAATGACACATTGTCTATTTTTGTATTAAATTAAGGGAAGTTGGTCGCAGAAAATAAATGACAGAATTCGGGATTTAATCGTTTAGATGTATTTTACGTTTTATTTCAGCAGAACCCTACTCAGCCGGTAATGATAGTCCCTTCCGATTTCTCGTCTCGTCAAACAATAGACAAAGGATGGAGAGGGCGGGTAAAAACCTGCGCTTTTTCGGTCCTTTTTGGGGCTTTTTAATTAGTTTCCATTACGTAAAAACACAATGACTTAAACAACTTTTGCAATGTATTTGAATTTTATTATTTTGAGCAAGCGGCCACCTAAATTCGCGGAA
>LD688936.1:3671263-3682078 GCA_003118335.3 Papilio memnon
AAATTAGTTCACAGTATTTCACTATAATATTCGTAGAATAGTTTGCAATGAAAATGTAATTCAAGGTACAGCTAGCCGTGAATCTATTTGTAAAGTGTACGTAGTTGAAAGATAAACAAGAGAAGGATTACAGAGATTCATTGCTGGTTACATTCCGATTGCAAGCTATGCAGCGAGAGATAAACGAATAGTATTCTTATTGAAACATCTAAATAAACTTAACACTAAAGAGAGTTTAGTTCTTACTGTTTTTATTATGCACTTGGAAAAAGTGAACACTTAATTGATGAAGTTTTATGAAAAATACTAAACAGAATTGCCGTTTCTGGCATATTAGAATATTGACAACATCAGAAGAATGATTCGTCAACATTTCACCAGATTATTCCATGATTTAAAACAGTCGGTTTCCACTGTCGAAACATCAGAGAATAAGAGGAATGACTGAAAATAGGCGGTGGAAATCCACAGTAACATTAAGGTAGATTGACCAAAAAGATGTTATTTATTTTTATAAAAATAAAAACGTCACCTGGACAGATACTAATTTAAAACAATAAAAAAACATTTGCGGCGCACAGCCGCGTTGAATACGAAATGAATTGCCGCAAAAACTATTATTTATTCTGCCTCCGTAGCTAAAGACTTTCGACGCTTAATAAGAGAGTTTTTAAACAACGCGAAACTTATTTTTATTATTTCTTCTTTTTTATTATTGGTACATATTTCATGTTTTAGTATTACGTCTTTATTTATCAAAATGTGATTCTTTATTTAATTTATTAGCCGCGATTTATTATTGATTTTCATATGTGTTACGGTGAAAGAAAACATCATGATGCAACCTGCATATATCGGCGAAGAAATTCAAAAAATATGTGTAAAATCAACCAAATCGCAGTGGGCCATCGTAGTTGACTATGGTCTAGTCACCCTTTAATTGAGAGTATTCTTTGATCCCTCAGTTGGGACGTTATGACGCAAGGGATAGGCAAAAATGTCAAATCAACTGGCAATCCTTCAAATGTCATTGAGAGAGGATGGATTTTTTTCGATATTTTGACGTTAAACACTGACATGGTTAATGGGATAAACATGTTAAGATAAAAGAAAATGATGAAGCAGTAAAATTAAATACCATTATCAGTAAGTGACTGTTTCAATTAATTTTCATTAATTATATTCTAATGATAAGCTAAAATGAATCTTTTAATTCATTTTGAATGTATTTACAAAGGGCCCATTCAGTTAAAACAATCTTGTAGAGCAAACCGTTTGCTTATTGTTTGCGTAGGTTCACCTTAATTGTTTAACAACTTTATTATAATGTAAAGTACTTCAATTTATTTTGAATTATTAACTTTAACGTCTCAAAGTTATTTTAAAGTAGAATTTTAATTATTGGTAAATGCGAATTATTGGCCGTTAAAGATTTTTTACTTAAAAAAAAATAGTAGATATTCTTTTTACAAAATGTTCACCACAAGTTTAATAGAAAAATATTCAGAAAAATAAAAAGTTAATGAAAATTAAATAAAAAAGTTATTGAGAATTTGAACAAAATAATCACCATCACAGTATTTTCGAGGAATAATGTTAGAGACGTTTAACAAAAATTAAACATTTTTGAATTACTTTTCAAAATTCTATTAACGCGTTATGAATTTGTTTTTGACGTGTGTAATTTAATATAACCTTTGAAGTAATAAACATTAAAGCCTAAAATTATCTTACTAATATTATAAATGCGAAAGTTTAGATGGATGGATGGATGGATGGATGTTTGTAGCCTAATCTACTGAACGGATCTCAATGAAATTTAGCATAGGCATAGAGGATAGTCAGGAAGAACACATAGGCTACTCACTTTTGTTTATTTTTTATTCCTCGCGGACGGAGTCGCGGGCGAAAGCTAGTAATTAATATTTTTTCTTACAAGAAACATTTTAATCTGACTGAGGAAAAAATAGATACTCGAGTTTTATTTTTAAACTCCACCATGTTGAAATGTTAAAGCAAACCACGGACAAGGTATGCTCTCGAAGAATAAATTGGCTGTTTATCGCAGTGAGGGGTGAAACAAAAACGCCTTATGAAGAGCTAATTCAAACCGCTTTACCGTCTCGCCTTACAAACGTAGCAAAAAGCGATCGTTGTTCTTTTTACTTTCGAGGTTTATTTAAAATGGTAAACATTGAATTTACAAATACTTTAAACAATATCTGTTAATTTTGTTAACATAAAATATTTAAATAGTTTGAAAGAGACTCAGTCGTTGATAATCTAGGTGCGTTATTAGATGTAATTTCTAAGGAAGGCAGTCAGTGGTAAGAAATCGAGCGGTTAAACGACGGCCGCTACCCATAAATATCCACTACAACGCGTTGCCAGCTTTTCTGTGAAAACAAAAGGATCTCCATTTTATACCTTAATGGCACATTTCTCTTTCTCTCCGCTGTATATCTCTGGAATACTTACATTGACATCTTTTCGCTTTGAATAGAAGTATAAAAAAGTTAAGATATAAAAAAAACATACTACTTTTAAATGTACATTTTCTATCCCAACTCAAGCATTAACCAATTAGTTTTTTTAATTAATCAAACCGATTATTTAATATTATTGAAGTCGATCAAAAATCAATTATTTTTAATTAATAATCGATTATTGACTGCACATTTAACGCATGCTGCTTATTTAGGTCAAATATAACACACTCCATTGAATTGGAATAAAATAACTAGAATCGGTTTTGTTTTGTTTCACGCTGCAAACGCATGTTCTTTGTCCACTGAAATTGTTCCCAGTTGTGCAATAATTTCCCGTTTAATATTACTGTGAGAGCAAAGCATATTTTAGTCATTGTATAACATTAAGTACTAGATAGAATCGCACACACGAACAATAGCGTCAATATGAAACGGGTACGGAGTGTAAGGAATTATCGTAAACAAATGTAGGGCGTTACGGCTGTTATGAACGGCGCTATTATTTGCTTTTGTTCTTGAAATATTTTATATTAACACTAGCTAAGGTAAAAGGACTAAATAAGAAGGTAATAACTATTTTGGCACCTTATTCAATACCACAATTATTTGAAATATACATTTTTACAGTGGTAACTTATATTTTTTTTAATGTTAAATACGTTTTCAAATATTTATCGAAGTCCTTCGAATTTTATATTAGACTATTATAGACACCAACACATTCACACATATGTATTAGTGTCTATACTGTATTTATAACTATTCCCCACACCTGTAACGAGAAATAGATTTTAATTAACATGATAGTTAATTAAAATCCGTTCCCTCTGTAACATGTCTATTAGATTAATCAAACAGTAATGTGACTGGATTCCGCGTCAACGTTATTTACTGTTCACTTCTCCTTCGATACCTGTTTCATTAATCAGAGGTATGAGCCTGTAAGCGAGTTTGTTTAACAAATCGAATACCTGTATTCATCCAAGCAATCATCCATAATATTGAACGTCTATTATAATCATAACCTATTTATCAACAGACTGATAAATTTATAACTTGAAACATTACAGAAATATATCTGACTAGCTGTTGCTCGCGACTTCGCCCGCGTGATATTAAAAAACAATACAAAATATAGCCTATGTTACTCACAGATAAATTACCTTTCTAATGGTGAAAGAATTTTTAAAATCGGCCCAGTAGTTTTTACGTGAATCTAATACATACAAAAATACAAAAATACAAATCTTTCCTCTTTATAATATTAGTATAGATTTACGATATACTAATAATCTTAGTTGAACAGCAGTAGTTGTTTTATTTATTTTGTTCCAGAAATCATGTCCGTCAGAATACAATTCCAAAACCACTAACGTTGCATCACAGAGTAAATTCAGCTATTTAGCGGCTTAAACTGCTTAAAGGCTTAATGAACGCCGTCGGTTTCAATTCATTATGATACTAACACTGAGTAAGCGTTACATTTGTGTTATTTAAATTAAACTTTAATCTACTTTTGATTTAGCATACTTGTAACATTTTTTAAGGGCGAAATCACATTTTTTTTATACGATAAGGTGGCAAACAAGCAAGCGGCCACCTAAATCCGCCGAAATGGCGAAGCGACCGCTGCCCATAGACATCCGCAAATGCAGATGCGTTGCCTACCCTAAATCGTCGGAGGAGGAGACGCACATAAAGAGGATATTTCCCCTTCCTATTATATATTCTTCCTATATTCTTCGGTACTTTTGATAATTGAGTTTGGAAACCCTTCCACATCAATCCCCCTTTTTCTATCCTATAGGTCAAATGGTTATTGCTTCAGTAAATCGAATATATTTACTGTATGCGTTATTTAATAGTCAATGAAATAGATAATTGTAGTCATTTTATCCGTGTGCGAATCCAAGATTTATCTTTATTTTTTTTCAATAAAAAGTCAAACGGTATTCACTGCAACCTGCTATTACGGGATTAAATCGCTAAAGTTAAAACGCAATCAACGGAAATGAAATCACGAAAAACGGTCTATCGGGTCCCCGATTCCAATAAACTTGAAATCGTTTCAATATTGAATTGTTAAAAAACAATTCACGTTATTTTAAAGTCCTTTATTTTTTTTTTCATCGACAATACTCTCTTAATTAAAATTTTATACTTAAAGCCGAAATGTCAAAGCTCACTCGTTAACAATTACAAGTTAAACACTGGCGGTTTCTTTAGAAACGTTAGTATTGGATTGATAAGAGAGTAGTTGCGGTTAAAATAAGACCAACTTGCGATTGGACTTCTCGATGTGAATAGCAGCATCCTTGGCATTAACAATTGCAAGTATAAAAACAGAAAATCTATTTCAAATCTAAATGCTTACAGTCAAATAGATAATACCCTAGCAAACGTATCCAGCTATGACATGGGGGAGTAAATATTTTTAGAATAAACATTTCGCGGTACGATGTGAGCCGGCGTGGGCTGGATATGTGTTGACGCCCGTGTAAATTATATAAATGATGGAAATAGCAACATGTCTCGTGATAAATGATAAATTTAGATTGATAACTTATTTTTGTACACAAAAGAAACATTGCTTACATTTACAAGTCTTTCAGGTTGACGGCTACAATTTATTATGCTAGTAACCCTTAAACTAAGATGGCTAGATGACGTCGAACGCGATCTTAATAATATCAGCGTCAAGGGCTGGAGAAAAAGGCCCAAAATGGACAAACGTGGAGGAGTTTACTGGACCAGGCCCAGGCCCAGGCCCGACCGCGGCTGTAGTGCCTCAGATGATGATGATGAGTAACCCTTAACCATTAAATGCGCACTGTTGTATAAAAACAACATACAAAAATTTGAAAAAAAAATGTTTTTTTGTATGCTAGATATTTTTATTATTATTCATTTATTACAATACCGATCTTGCATTAAATATAATATGATTTTTTCGAGGGGTTAAAGGAAAAATCACGCATTTAAATAAATATGAGCTAAAAATACTTAATTTGGATAAATCATTTAAGTTCATGTCGGTCTACTTGTACCAGTATTTTAAAGTGTAGGAAGCTTATGGTAATATAGTAATGCTAACAAATTATTGCAATAGTCTATGAAATCTTTAGCTCTTCTATTTAGTACTGCATTACCCTAAAATATACTTATTTCACGGTTATATGTGAATAATATTTTTGACACCAATTCCATACGTTGACATTTCCTATATTCGTGAATTGGGAATTTTTTTATTGTAATTTATAACTCGATGGGGCTTTGCTGATGCCACAAATTATTCTTTTCACGTCGTCTTCCTTTTCTTTTAGATCGATAAGATTCTTTATTCATTCATCATATTCTTTGAAAAGCTCTCATGTATAATAGAAATTAATTTATTACTTACTGTTTTACCTAAGTACAGTTTAAATACTAAAAGTTTTCAAGGATATGCACAGAAATACGAAAATACATTTTTCTTTTTTAAATACAATTTTCTAATTTTTGCCAGCGACTCCGTTCACGCGAAATTCGTAGAAAATAGTAAGTAGGCTATCAGTTCTTTCTATGTTCTACATCTGTGCCAAATTTTATCGACAATCATTATGTACATACCTTCTCATAAACGTTCAAGAAAAGTGTGAATGGATATTTTTTTAGGGTAGCGCGTACCGTCTTTCGACCACATCTTCACTTTCAATAGGTGTGATCGTGGTCCAGCGCGAGCTTAAAAAACTTAAAAAAAAAAATCCATTCATCTATCTAACATTTCGCATTTATAACATGAAGTAAGATAAATATTGCATTGATTAAATCATGCGGGTTATTGCATTGCATGTATAATTTCATAGTTTAATTAGATTAAAAATGCAACAGTGATTTCTATTACTATAAAACAGCTCCCTCGGTTATAAAGTACCGTTAGCTGAGTCATGGTAATTAACGTCGGGCCGCGGACGAAATCAACGTGAGACGTATATTAATGTAATCTGCAAGACACAACTTGTTGCTTCAGCCCTAATAAATTAACTTTTAACGTTGAAAAATGCAGCTATATTAAGCGGCGGTGCACATATTCGAAATACTGAAAATTTTCCTATTTCTTCCGATAAAGAATAATTAGAAAAGTAAGTGAAGTTATTCAAACATAAATAGTAACAACTTAAATGGTTCAGACCTTTTACCATCCTCCTCTTTTTAGTGTCCGTTATATTTTTTGAATCAACGAAATAACCTATTTTTAAACATCGTCAGACAAAAGAAAATGAATTTAAGCAGTTGCTAAGTAGTGACTAAAAGTCGAATAAATTTTCTCATTTAATAAACCTTGTGAACAGAGATTTTAGATTTAGAGTTGCGTGGTCCACAGGGGCGCGTACATATCAACTTAATTAATATGTTATGACTTGCCCTCCAAGTCTCATTTATCTAGTTTTAAATGTATAGTAAGATATTATATTATAATTTACTGAAATTATTTCAATTAGGGTTGTCGACACAGCTCAATGCCTCAAAAATATAATAAAAACATAACATTAAAGCCCTTTCAATGCTATTTACGTACATATCTCTTATATACAAGGAATTTTAATATGTGTTTTTATGTTATGTCGCCTACAACCTACAGTTTCTAGACAAATGGAAAACTTCAAAGGAAATGTATAGATTCATATTTGTAGATGTAAAGTTGTTTCTAAGGGAACTACATAAATATGACGGTTATTTCACGTACCCAATTCGGACCCTTGTCACAATTCAAACAGCACCCAACGCTACGATAACTATAAGAGTTGCAAAAACCTCAATTGTAAGAATATTTCGCTCGCGTTATGTTCGAACGACACTTATAGTTAAATGGATGTTTTTCTTGCAAATTGCAGATGATATCCGTGGTTTTTCACGCATTAATTTCATACTTACTTCGCAAAAAATTAAGACTTGCTTTTGGTAGAACAAAAGATAGATAACAGTTGTCAACCTTTTGTCTCCATGAAGACTAGTATTATAACTATTAATATACTATCAGAACAATCAAGGTCTAAAATTAATTACATTTACACTTAATGTAATTTAATTTAAAGCTTGTCTATTATATTCAGTTATCTATTTCATAGAATCTTGCTATATTTGACAAGATATATAATTTCATATCCTAATTGCTTTTGTGACAATATCGTTGGGAGCGAAACTCAATTACAGATCATAAAGGATCAGAAGCCGAAACCAGAGGTGACGGAGGAGCAACAATTTAATTAAGGATATTCTATTTCGTGGTTTATACGCACATTGAAGATTTAGACATGAGCAAGACAATCAATTCACCTTTTTTGCCGAATATCATTTTATCCTAAGTATCAACTACATTCTTTTGAAATAGAATTATGATAACATTCTTAAAACAAAATTCAAAAATTATTTTTTCGAATTCTAATACGAACGTTTTAATGTAAATATGATCAAGATTTAAACTATTACGTAGATATATGTTTGTTTTTATGGTTTTATCCTATAATAATGAATGTCATATTATAAATTTACATTATCTGTCGTAAGTAAAATCCAAATTCCCTCACTCACTATATATAAAATACATATGTGGGATAAAGTAAACCTTAGATAAGTCAGCGGGATTAGGCGAGAATCGTTGCGTAGAACACTTACCGAAAGCCATTACCTGAGACTGAATTCCAGATAAGAAGTCTGATGTTACGAATTTTGTGACATAACAAGAAAGAGAATACAGATTTGTTGAAATGTAATGAGTAACAAAGCTCGGATACCATTACACTAAGTACAAATATTCTGACGCCTCTTTATATTTATTGTAAACACATTTAGTACATTAAGCATTAATGAACATGTAATTTCGGAATTTCCACGAGAGAAGTAAAGAACAGAAAACCTAATTTTACCATTAACAAGTTAAAATAATTTAAAATATATATTCTATCCTCCGCCGCTATTCTTTCCAATACATTTTCACTTTTTTAAACCTTATAAATGTCTAGTGCCTTCATGTAGAACAGAAAAATATTATGTATATTTACGAAGTTTTAATAAAATTTTATGTAATGTCACTTTAGAATAAATTAAAGTCTATCCGGAAATTCAACTGCCACAGATCTCATTTTGACCGCATATTCGGCGCTAACTCAATACTCCAGTTGCGGTCAACCGTCTATTTGGGTGGAATAAACTTACAATATTGCAAATAGAATATATAATGAATAGAAAATACAAATATAACCTTTAACAATTAATATAGTTGATCTGTAAGTAATTTCGATATCCATATACGAGTATATAAAAGAAAGTCGTGTTAGTTACACTATTTATATCTCAAGAACGGATTTACCGATATGGCTGAAAATTGGCGAGGAAGTAGCTTAGAGCCAGGACACGAACATAGGATACTATTTATTCCGTTCGACAGCGATGGATGGATGGACGTTTGTTAGAGTTTGTAGCCTTAACCGCTGAATGGATTTCGAAGGAATTTAGTACAGATGTAGAGGATAGTCTGGAAGAACACATAGGCTACTCACACTTTTGTTTTTTTTAATTCCACGCAGACGGAGTCGCGAGCGAAAGCTAGTTTTGAATAAAAACAAAAGTTAAACATTAGTTAAACACAAATCTCTTCTAAGCGTAGCGCCTTAACATTTAAAACGATAACCTTAATAAATGAGGCAAGGTATACAATAATACTTTTCATTTAATATTCGTCTACAGTATAAGCTGACATCATCGTTGGTCCGCGGGGCAAAATTTAAATTGCTTTTCCTTGTAAAATTAAAACGTCATCCGATCGCGGCCTTTCAATAATTCATGAATGATTTGCTATCGTAATACACACCTAATCTATATAAAACGCTAAAGAAATTAATCAGAATTGTAACTTAATGCCCCTTTTTCACATTCTAATCCTGCACTAACTGATAAGAACTAATAAAAATCTCATTTGAAGAAATTGTAGCTAACTATTAACTAATTTATTTCTTCAAGGTGGTAACTTATAAAAAAATATAAAAAAAATAACAAAAACTAAACGCCTTCACAACATCCAAAATGGATTCGCCAGCATCTTCATCATGAAACTAATTAAGAGTTTTATTGTTCAAAAGAGGGAGCTAAGATTGCGTTGTGCGTATTTGTTTAAGCTTTTGACTATAGCGAACATTCCTCAAAACACGAACAACACAAAACAAAACTCAAACGAAATAAGCTCACGGCCTTAGAGGAGTTCAAATTTTATTTGCATTATTCCAATGACGCTTTGTATAATTTAGTACAAAAGAAAACTCGAACCAGTTATGAAGAAAGTTCCAATTGGATTCTGAGGATTTTCCCTTGCGATTTTTCAATTGCAAATTTATTCTCTGTAACGAATACCTTACGAATTCTTAAGGAAAATACGAAATTATTACTTCGGGTAATATATTGTATTAAGTAGCTAATAAATGTACTTTAGGGTAAATATCTAACAACAAATAGCAGCTTATTTAACCCTTTCTGAGATGTAAAAATAAAGTACTCTCTACTCCCCTAGGAGATTATAGAGGCTTTAGTAATAATCAATAAAACTAGCGCACTGTTCCAAGAAATTTGATTTTATCAATGCCTCATTTAGTTTTTTTTATTGAGATAAAGGAAAACATCAAATTGATCATCCTTTAAATAAAAGTAAACAATGAAGAATTGTAAACGTGAAACGTACGTACGAGTACGTGTACATGTAGATAATCTACTTAATTCAATTAAAGAGACTTGATAAATCATGAGTTTGGTAATCCAATAAAACCACCGCCGCTGCTGTTCATTAATACTTCTCACAGGCCTTTTGTAAAATTTAACGAATGTTAATTCGAAACAGGACGAACGCTCGAAATGAAACTCTACCACAAACTCGACAGCAAAAAGGATTTTGCGAATAAGCAGTGCGCGAATATAAATACAATTGTTTTCTACCCGTGAGAGTTTACGTGAGAGCGTTAGAGACCAACATGCCGTCTATTTATATATGCTTTGGACAAAGCTAGTGAAAAAATAGTGCTTTGAAAACTGAGTAAATGTTTTGTTATCAATAGAACTAATATAAGAATGTCGGAGTGACGAGCTGTTTGTAGAATTCAATTCCTAAGGTAGATCATATACACGGTAACGATCTTCCATTGTGGGCGTGCGTATGTCGGTGATAATGAAATAACAATCGCGTAATATTAGAAACACTATCCATAGTTGACCACCATCTTAATTGATAACTTCACAACACACTCTTAATCGAATTGCAAACATTTACAGAGATTAACCAATTGATTTTATAATAACAAAA
>LD688936.1:3682113-3696222 GCA_003118335.3 Papilio memnon
GACACCAACCAACAATTTAAATGGATGACATTTTTGGTATAAGTGTTGTCAATGAAATTTTTTTATTAAACTCTTAATACTGGTTCATTACTTTTGATTTTTGACCTAACTAGTAGACTAGTATAATTTTCATAACAATGATATAACTTTGATGTAGTGAGAGATATTAATCATCAATAATTAAGCCTATTATTGTGAAATTAAGCGCATTAGTCAATCTTATTATTCTATTATTGTTACACATTGAGGCTCTGTACGCGGTTGTGGCTTTATCAGAATATCGAGAATACATTATAATTATTAATTTTAGTTTCTATTTGTATATCGCAGATATAATCATCAATTTAATTACAGGTTTAAAGGAATAAATAATAAGGAATAAAAGTTACCAGATAAAAAAAGCCAACATATGTATAAGAGCTACAGAGATTTTGAAGACGTAAACACTTTGCTCATAAGTGTTTCTTTTGAGGAATATTTAAACACTTCTTTGTTTCCTTTTGAAAAAGCAATGAAGTTTTATGCATCTTTAAAAGATGAAAGCATTAGCGGCGAAACAAAGTCTTAATTCCCTTTAATGTACACTTACAAGGAATATTATCATAAAATGTTACGCTAAGGATGAATATTAAATTTGCAAACAGTGAAATGTTTTTAACATGTTACAATATTTACTCGGCTACTTATAGAGTTATATAATTGCAATATTTCCAAAAATATTCTAATATTAAAAGAATCTGAATAAATCAAAGAAATAAGGCAACGGTTTCGCTTTGAAATGCAAAGTTCTTTCAACGCTTGTTTGTTGATAAAAGTGCCATAATCAGTTTCCAAGTTTAACAACTTCCTCTTTCACTGTTCGCTATTCAATGTAAACAGAATGTTTTTCAAAATAATATTGCAACGTTGAGCAAACCGTTCCTCGTCAATGTTTGAATTGCTAAAAGATTGCTGCGGCGCGCATTGAAAGGCGAGGTACAAGTTTTCAACGAAAACCCTTTTTATTTTAGTTCATTTGCAAAGCAAAATGTATTTCAAGTTATATCAATATCTTGAGTTGAGAATTAAATTGGATTTAAATAAAATAATTAACTAACGATAGTAAGCTCAGTTAAATTAGAACATAAAATAACTTGAAGATAAAAAAATAAGACCTTCTATTTAATGAAACGACATAATTACTTGTGTCTTCATTAATTAAACTTATTTTAATCATTGTTTAATTTGGAAATGACCATAGAATGAACTGCAACGATGAGGGTTATTCGCGGGAAACGCAAGCGATTGCCGCTAAAAGTGCTCAATTAGCCGCAATAAAGGAAGGCAATTGCAATCGATTTCAGCAATTTAGTTTATGAATATGAAATGATGAGAGTTCTCGTAGCGAACACCGACTCTTGTTGAAAACCATTTTAAGCTTTTATAAATGTCTCTAAAGTGGTTTTCATTTTAGACATTAAGTTAGTAAATATTGTCAGTTTATGTTTATTTTAGGTTATATTTAAAGAAAATAAGTAGAAAATACACCAATTAATCTAAAACTAGGTGTGTAAAGTTTATTCCGATAATTTACGGAGATTCATTACTATTAAAGGTATTTAAAAACCTAAAAAAAATAAAGAAAATGATTGAAGAAAAGCCGAAATAAGTAGTGCTCGAAACGCTATTGTAGCTTTTACCAAAAAATATGACAAAGTCTGAACACGCTAAAAGATCTCGTTTCTTTTAGCGTGTTTGTGTTCTACCGAGAAGCTTTGAGCTTTTAAAAGACAAAGCTTTTTCACCACAAGTGAAACTTCTCAGTTTTTGTGAGAATATTGCCGGCACATTTCTGTAAGTTGCCACAATCAAATTTTAGAAACCTAATCGGTTTCAAAATGTTACGGACTCGGACTCATACTTAATTGGACATTAATATAAGAAGGAATTAAGTAAATTATTATTATTAAAGTTATTTATTTAGTCATATCACGATCATAATAAAATATTCTGTATTTACAAAGAATAATAAATACAGGCACGAAGCGTAGCCTTTTCAATTACGATAATACTGTTTTTATGCAAAATAAAATATCTCTCTCGTAGTTTACAATGCTTTGTAATTTTAAAGTGCATTAATGGAAAATTAATAGAGTTGTCCGTTTAAATAAACTGGACTGTATTTACATTCAAAGGCAAATGGTAAAGTTCACAATAACAAAACGTTATTTATTTCGAACTTTAACATTTACCTGTTAGTACGAATCTATCTTTAACAAATTAACATTTGCTTAGATATTATTTCTGGATTTAATAGGTAATAAACCACAAAAAGAGTCTGAAGTTTTCTGGAAAGTTAAGTTTTAACTAATGACATATTTCGTAATAAAAAAATAAACTAATCCATGTTTGTATTTGATTTCTACTTATTAGTTAAATATAGTGGGTGCAGCAATTTATCAATTGCAACTTCCAAGTCCGTGCAAATATAAAACCGTTGTAAAAATGGATAGCTTTTGAAAGCGGATTTCAAAAGAGTAAATTTGCATTTGTATTGAACGCAGGCACTATCGGACTGTTTATATTTTGCTTCGCTAACTCGTCATGTTTATTTATGTTGGAACTGTCTGCGAATCTGTATTTTGTGACTAGAACACAAAATGTTACATTCGGACATATGTAGTTTAACCACAGGCAGAATTATTAATTTCTTTACATAACTAATAAATAATACAATAAACTTTAAACCGTTAGAACGAACAAAAGCTGTTATTTTTGTTTAATTACTGTACCAATGTAAGTCCTAAAGACAAATAGTGTAAAAAAAAAGTAGCATTATTCTCTAGTTTACTATAAATGTAGATAGAGATAAACAACAGAAAAACTAAAAAATATTTAATGATATCTCACAACATCAAAATCTCATACTAATAATACCGACCATGACGGTGAATTTCACTCTTATCTCAAAATACCAATATATGTCTTATCTATACTTCTATACTAATATTATTAAGACGAAAGATTTGTATTTTTGTATTTTTGTATGTATTGAAATAACTCAAAAACTACTGGGCCGATTTTAAAAATTCTTTCACCGTTAGAAAGGTAATTTATCTGTGAGTAACATGGGCTATATTTTTTAATTTCACGCGGGCGAAGTTGCGAGCAACAGCTAGTAATATAATAAAGCGTAAACACACTTCTTTTTTGCCTAAGATGTCAGCAATTACAGCATGTTTTCGAATAATTCTTTTTTTAATAAAAAGCCCTACACATACGTCACGCTTTAGGCTATATAGTTTCACGCCAATAAATTTAGGGGGTAAATATTTTGGATAAAAACCCTAATGTGGGAAAGAGACCATAAGTTGCTGCCAACATTAAGGAAAAAAGATTGCCATGGTTTGTCATCACGTCATGTTATTTTGACATTTGCAATTGAGAATTTGACAAATTTAAACAATAAAGTTTTTATAATTTCACGCGGATGAAGCCGCACGCGAACAGCTAGTGAAGAATATTCGTACACCTTTAATATAATTTAACTGAAAATTCAAATTATAAAAACTTTCCGTTCCGAGTGAAATTAGTGTGAAATTCTTTCCACTTTGCATTTCAAACGTATGCTATTACTCTCATTTGCTTTGGCGTGACACGTCTCGCTCTCACGTCATACTTCACAGCAAGTCAAAAGAGCACAGTTATTATTATTTTCGTTTAAGAATAAATTTTAAAGTCAAACTTAAATATAGAGCGTGCTGAGAACTTACACAGCACAAAACATGTATAAAGACAACTAAGTGTAAAAAAAAGTTGACTTATGGTCGGGTTCCCAGGTTCTTTTAATCATTCGGCTTTGGTTCGATATTTTTTTTACTCCATTGAAACTCAGTTCAACCTAACACTAATTAATCACTTAGTAATGATAAAATAAATGGACACTTCAGCAACCCAGAATTAGAAAGTTTTTGAGTCACATAATAAATTGCAAGGTTTACCATATGTTTTATTTGCCTGCGGGGTAGAGTCAAAAAACCAACCACAAATTTCATAAGAAAACTTTGACGTGCATATCTTAGTGGACCGGTAGGTCTTTGTTTCAAAAGGCATATAAAATGTTTAAAGTTACATTAAAGAAAACTTAGGACACTGGTTAAAAAAGTTCCTCGATATAAAAAAGGCGAACTTCGAAGTAATCTTTACAGCAGTTGGAATTGTTTTAATCTGCAAAGCTATTTTCTAGATAGAGGATATAATGGGAACAATAAACCGTGCGACCCCATTCTATAAAAGCTGTTGGTAGTCGTTGCTTAGAAATATGGTCACGTACGTAAAATTGTGCGTTTAAATTTCTTTCGATGATTCCAACCTAAGCTGACTATAAATACGTCATTTCGTTATAGCGTTTGTACCAACATAACGTTAAGTATAACCTATGTTTAATCTAAACGGTTTATATTTTTCAGGAAATTATGCTGAGAACTGCAAGAGGGCGAACATAACTTAAGTTATTAATACAACAAAATAAGCATTTGTAAAAAAAACAACAACATTTCCGTTACATTTACGTAAAAACTACACATCATGTGGAACCTTATGAATTATACTTGCACAAATTGTATTAATGTTAATTACACCAAATAAATTTTAAATAGTATTTAAAGACTTCTTTTAAGGGATCCTTATTTAACAGTTAAAGCTGGTAATCGAACTTGCAAAATATTAAAACTGGAATCGCTACCGTGAATCCATAATGGTTAGAATTTGAATAAAATTGAAACAGACATGCCTTGCTAAAATCAATACCGGTCAGCCTGCAGCTTGGCTAATTGTCTCTAAACTTGGAATTGTTTTAATCTACTCCGCTATTTCCTGTATAACAGAAATACCGACAGCATTGTGCCGGACAACACATAACAATTAAAGCTTAGTACTTCGTTAAAGTTGTTCTGCACTCAATTAGGTATTTGAATATAAAGGAAAACAAACTTAAATATAATTTAAATAAAAGTAGATGACTGTACTAAAATAAACTTTTTTAAAACCTAATTAATTTGGGAACATTTTTGCAGTTAGCATATAAAAGTAAGCAATAATTGACAAACTAATTTGAATTATAACTAAAAGTTTAATAAACTATGCGATTGACTTTTTTATGAATAGAAAAGTTACTTTTATGAAGTCACTGTTGTATTTCAGTTATTGTTTACAATAAAATCATAATTAACATTCATGCAGTCAGGCGGGAGGGAGCACCATTATTTATTACAATGACTTCAGAGGCTCTATTAATAATCATTAGTTACGAACAGGGTCGCTGCAATAAATCCGTGTCTGCGTTTAATTTATGTTGAGATTTAAACATTTATTTTGTTACTATTGAAATAGGAAAAACTTAAACGTATTTATTTAATCTATTAGATTGCTCTATTATGGTATCAATTCAATGTATGTTTTCAACTTCTGTGTATAGAGGTTGACCACTAGACATAATCATCATCACCAGCTCACTATACGTCCCCACTGAGCGGCTCGGAGCCTACCCTAAGTAAGTGACTAGACCTCAATCAACCACGCTGGCCCAGTGCGGGTTGGTTGACTTCACACATATCTTTGAATTTCTTCGCCGATATGTGCGGTACATGGCGGGATTCGAACCCAGGACCTGTAGATTACAAGTCAAGTGCTTAAACTCCTGAGCCACCGACGTTCGACATAGACATAATAGATGTTAGAAAACTCTAGGGTAAACGTTTCAGAATGTTATCCCGACTTTTTTAGTTGTTTGTAAAGTTCTAAAGAAAATTGCACAATGAAAAATATTGAGCACATTATTTATTATTTATTTATTTATTTATTTATTTATTACGAACGGAGTAAATAAATGTTTACTTAAAAATGTCAAATAGTTTTTGTAATTATCTGATATAATGTCAGGGCCAGCAATCGTGTGACGTTATTAATGGAAATATCGAATCTAGTGAAATCACTGAGGCGCGCGAAACGGGCCTTGACCAGCCGTTACCGATAGATCTGCTCGGTTAGGCTTCGTTCCACCTGCCCTGTTATATTTAAACTAAAATGGAATATTGCATGTTCTCGTTAAATTATTTTAACTATCGCCCGGTTAAAAATGCGAACAAAGGACAGATTATACTGTTCTAATTGAACTTTCTAAAATATAATGATAATGCTATTTTAAGTATTCTCGATTTGAACCATTTAAACCATTTTGGCTGGGAAAAATTTATTTTGATGTTTATAAAATCTATACAATTAGCAAACTCACATTAGTTTCCATTACTCCTAAATGACCTAAACTCGCATTAGAACTTACAAACAACCCACACATGCAAAAAGCACAAATGCGAATCGCTTTTGAAGCAACTTCTGTGACAAAATTAACTAATTTACACTCCAAAGCGTCTCTTCTATTTACTGTATAATACTAAAATCCATTCACATTACAAAATTATTTGTTAAAGTCGTTTTTTAACTAATGCTTTTTACATTAATCTTGTGACAAGAACTACTGAAGCCATCACATTTTGTTAACATCGCATCAACTAAAAAGTGAGGTTATCTGCATGAATAATAGATAATTTAAATAATTTGCTTCATTAAAAAATAATAATCCACATCTTGACACTTATTTAGTTTCATTGTCTTCTTGACATTCTATTATTAAACTCAAAAGCTGCCCAACTCTTTGTTGACTAACACTAAGAAAAGGAAAATGTTACAAAATGGGTCACATCTTTTATTTCATTGTAAGGAAATGATTAAAAAATTATGAATCAGTGAAAGAAATTTACTAATTCATTAGATAATCAAACTCGTTATGTATTTACTCACCTAGGTATATCTATACTAATATTATAAAAAGGAAAGATTTGTATTTTTGTATGTATTCAAATAACTCAAAAACTACTGGGCCGATCTCAAAATTCTTTCCTCATTAAAAAGCTATCACTGAGTAACAAGCTATGTTTCATTACTAATTTTTTTAATTCCATGTGGACGAAGCCGCGAGCAACAGCCAGTGAAAATCGATAAACCATCCCATGTTATACATCAAAAATTTCACTGTAATTTTAAAATCTGGCCAATTTTAAATGGGTAATGCGGATGTGCATAACACAAAGCCAGTATTTATGCATTAATATCAAACATTATTATAATTCAAGGCCATAACCAACACCAATCCCAAACTCATTTTAAAATTAAATTACAAACCGCCAATTAGTTTACAAGTAATTAATTAAGCTTTGACAAGAACATACAAACAAGAATACGTGTCTTGCGTAAATTTTGTTGACATCTGTACTTGGTGAGGCAATGATACAGGCGAAGAAATCACGTTCCATATGTTAAGGTTTTTTCTAATTACCAGTTAATTTCTATACCAGTTATTTTAAGATATTACCTATTATTTCAAGTGATTCTTTGCTAAATTAATATTTTTGTATATCTGTTTAAATACCAGACGATAGTTTGATGGTCGAAAACAACAGCTTTAGATATTTATACACGGACTTGGCTGCTATAAAACAGCAAGCTTTTTAGGTCAACTTTATTGACAGAATGATAGACAAAGGTACTATTCAAACGGTTTTCGGCAACGAGCCATGGAAGTATGCCCGGGCTACGAAAAATTAAAGATTTTTTTAATTTGATACAAATATTATCTTTTGATTCATTATTTTGTAAATAAGAAGTGAAATGAAAATTAGTTAACGCTAGCTTTTGCCCGCGACTCCGTCCGCATGGAATTTAAAAAAGACAAAAGTAAATAGCCTATGTGTTCTTTCAGACTATGTTCTACGTCTATGCCAAATTTCATCCAGATCCGTTCAGCCGTTTAGGCTACAAACTCTAACAAACATCCATCTAAGCTTTCGCATTTATAATATTACTCGTAGTATGATAGTCTTGAGCAAATATAAAATGACGTAAGTAGTGAATTAAAAATGGACGTCTAGAATAATTGGCGTAGGTTAATGTTAATTCAAAGAGTACAAAATACTGTTCGCATATGAACGAGAATTTTTTAATAAATAATTCTTTAAGGTTAACACAGAAGAGTTATATTTCGTAGTCTATGTGTATACCGTGTTTAATCCCTTAATCCTACCCCGTTCCTTATTGCTGGTGTAACTTCAGATTAAGGTAGGCGGGGACAAGTGCCCGGTATTGCGCTCGCGATGATATTTATAGCAAGAGAAAACATCTGCGCTGTTGATTAATTCTAGAAACGGAAGTCTTTTTTTACACACAATACTAAACGATTCCAACATAATCTTTTTTTAAAACGTTGGAATATTATCTAATTGTGTAAAATTAGGTTAAGGTTACTGAGAACAATGAAAGTTAAAGACAATTTATAGGTCCAAATAGATTGGGTGACATCTCTACGAAATTATTTGTATATAATTTGACAAAACTTTTGCTATGTGGTAATGAATCGTTAAGTTTTCCCACTTTTAGCCTTTCTCTATGAAAAGAAAGCTTTACTTAAGTGGCGTAGGTATTGTTAAATGTAATTAAAAAGCGATAAGAAAGAATATAATCAGTGTCGCCGGTTGTTTCAGCCACGAAAGCTGGCGTGATTTTATCGTAGGTAGCAGGCAGCGCGATTCCGCGACTTCGTTTACACTCGCCGATAACATCACAGTTGATTTAGGTCCCGTTACTAAAGCGTGTCCTATTAAAATATAACCCGAGGGAAAAGTTTATTCACTTCCAAAGAATTGTAATATGCATTTTTAAGTAAAAAGTTAAAGTGTACCCGAGAGTGTTTTTTTTATTTTTACTCAGAAACTTCCTTATTACGAAATGATAAAGTGCCTGAGCTGAATAATAATGAAAATATTGTAGCTTATTTACTAATTGAAGATAATATTTACCCTCGGCTTTAGGACATAAAACCAATTACAATCAATTTACTTACTTTAATTAGGAAAAGTTACCAATTAATGCTATTTTCATACAAAATTAAAACATAACATTTTAAAATTAAAATTATGTAAAATATAGTAGGCAATTGTCATTCTGTAGGTAATACATTACCGCGCCATGTCGACCGGCGATAAAATCTGTCGGCGGCGCTGGCAGATCGATTTTACCTTCAGCGCCTTTCATTAGGTCTATCATTAAGGTTAAAACTTAAAAGCCTGAAAATTAGGTCGTATCTATCACTAAAATGTCCCACACTTAATTGCACATTAATTAAATGGTCGTAATAAACTGGTAATAACTAAAAACAGTACGTTCCAAGGATCCAAAAATTACACGAACTACTTTTCACGTACTCATGAGTAATTAATTTTATTCGTATCCGTAATTATCATGATAATTAAAAATATATGTTGATAGTAGTTACATATGCTATATAATTAGCAATTATTAATTGTTTCAAAGTTACTCACCAAATAAATAACGCGATCACTGTACCTGAAAAATGTAAAGTTAAAATTTTTGAGAAATAGACAGAAGTATTAAATGACATGGAAACGAATAGAGTACTCGTAATATAGAATGTTTTTTGTATAGACACTGTAGATACAATATTACAATACCTTAAAGACAAATGGACAAGTGTAAGAATTATAAAACTGTTGGGACATGAGCAGCGCAACATTAATTCCATTATCCTGTGCAGCAGAGAGACGGGAGACGGCAAGGGTAGGGGACGGCGGGGAACACTTAATTAATTCTCGGGATAGCGCAGCGCTTTTTCCGACACCGCTCTGTGATTGTGACATGGAAACTGTCTTTCTTTCATGTCACAATAAGTCATTTTTGCCATTTTTACAATATCATACCTGTAATCGTAAGAATCTGTTTGTTAGATAGAAACTAAGTTAAAATTATTAAACGTATCAATTTGTCGAGTTCATTTTCAAAGCTGTAATACAGAAGCGTTTATCATATATATTTTTTTAATAAATAGTGAAACCAAAACAATTTAGATACATAGATGTGTGTTGATAAATGTAATAGACACTTCAATGTTCAATTGTTACTAAATAAATGTCCGATTGTATAACTAAGTGTAAAAGTCTTTTGTTCGCTGTGTATTATACAAAACGATCGCGATAGTCCCGGCTGTGACGGAAACGAATAGGAAAGTAGCAATAAAAGTCGGGAAAAATCTTCGAATGACTTACAGATTAAAAAGAAATTAGTGTTCCTAAACGCTTTTACCGTTAAGATTTGCATACAGATGTACCTTTAGTCACACATTAAGTCACGTAAGATATTCCATTATTTTTCCAGTTTTCACTACTGAGAAATGGCTTTGCAAGTTTAACATCTAGGAATGGCTATTCTGAGAATGCATCCTAGCGTGTGTCATATAATTTCCGCTTGATCTTATTTTCAAGCAGTTCTAGTGAACTCTTCAAAGAAGGTTAAAAATATCTAAATGGATTATTTAATATAAGAAATATATAAGAAATAAATGCCTTCACATATAACAGTTGATATTTATATGCAAAATAGTACGTCTAATATATATTTTGATATACATACGTGGTATGGGCATGTTATGAGAAGGGATGAATCGCATGGAACAAGAAGGACGTTAGTTATGAATGTGGAGGGGTACATCGGTAGAGGTAGACCTAGAAAGAAATGGATGGATTGCGTGAAAGGTGACATGATCAAGAAGGGAGTGATGACTGAGATGACGGATGACAGAGTTATTTGGAGGACGAAAACCCGGTGCGTCGACCCTACGGGAGTAGGATAAGAAGGAGGAGATGATGATACATAACATTCTCTTTATGTTAAAAATACATTAAACTCCATGCACACAAAGGGGACACGAAGCTTCAAGAAAGCGTTAGCGACAAATCCTTGCCAATCCATAAGTTCAAAGGCGAAGTCTCTTCAATGGTATTAAGGTAAGTATACAACAAAACATACTATTTGAAATGAGTTATTAATGCCGAATCCTTTTATACTGTGCACATAAATGTTTAACAAAAAATTAACTATTAGATTAAATAATTAACAACTATTAAATTACTCTAAAATTGAAATTGTATAAAGAAATGAAATTACAAAAAAGGCGATGAAAAAAATGTAAAAAAAAACATGAAAATAAAATCTTTATAAAACATTGGACTGCAATTTTTTATCTAAGTCTTGATTTTTTTTTTGTTTCGTATATATAGACAACACTAGTCATTTATCATTGCGATTCACAAATCAAATATAAAAATAAGGAAAATAGTAATTTACATTATGGTTAAGAAAAATAAACAAATGTAAGTGCTATAAAAGGACTAGAAATAAAGTAGGGATAAACGGCAATCCATAGAACTCGACGTAGTACTCCACGTAGTACTCGGCGTAGCGCTCAACGTAGGCGGGCGCTACGTGACACCAGCTGAGTGATCAAACTTTTATTTTCTAAATCTATATTTAATACGAGACTTGAAATCTAAATAAGATTACTCAGATATCATTGAGATGTAATAACCTTACTTAAAATACGTTGCTCCTATTTCCTATTTTAATCGGATCATATTATTTTAATCTTTTATCTCTCTCACTATAATTTTGTTTTACTACTCTACAAATGTCGCTTTCTCTTTTTTAATTTAACTTTTGTTTTTTTTTAACTACATTAAACCATAACCTTAAACACTCAACAGGAGACAGGCTGCTAATTTCCAGCAATAAAAAGGCATTTGTAGGTTAACTGACGTATGACGTCATGTGTCGTGTGGTTTAAATTGTTATACGAGTAATGGATAGAAATATACCACAACGCCACATTGTGAGCTCGCGGCAATGTCGTTAAGCATTTCTTTTCTCGTAAATTTCCAACTCGCGTGTTCTTTTTGCATCATAACATAATCCAGCAATAAAGAACTTTGATAAGTAAAATATTTCCAAGACGAGTTTTAAATGATAAATTATGTACAATTATCCCTTCAACATAAAGTTTATGCGAATTCAAAGCGTATAAGTTGAAGTGGAAGTTATACAAAATTTTGTGATACGTCGTTAACGATATTATTCTCGTACGTCTTCCATTTGCACGATCAAATTCGACTCGTGTAAAAGATTAAGTTTACTTATGAAGGGTATTTACTCTTCAAAGAGGGACTTCTCGGAGTTTTGAAGAACGTTCATTAAATTAACAATAGCATACGATCTAATAACTTATTACAATTTACAACTTAGACACAATTCATATAACTTGTCAGTTAATTTAATAAGGGTACAAATATTTTCAATAGACAATCAACAGAACAGTACAAGTGTTTGTCGGAGAAAAATGTAAACAACTTAAGTCGCTATCAAGATCTTTGTTAAATACATAGTTTTTATGACAGTTTTTTATTAATACTCGTAAAATAAGGAAAGAATGTAAAGAATTAACAGATATTTGCGTATGAAGTAATTTTTTTTCTTCACAACTTGGTTTTCCTAACACAATTTATATTGTATCATTAATCTTTGTGCGTTGTTTACATATAACTTATGTGAAGCCGTCACAATTATTTTTTGGCTAAATGCCACTGTTTACCTTAAAGAGCAGTTCACAACTTAATCGGTGAGCAGAATGGCAAAGCGCCAGAGTCGACTAAAACTAACTTAGCTCAAGAACTATTACTTCTCTTTAGTTATTAACACGTTTAAGTTCAAGACTAAATATTGCAAACTATTAAAACTAAGTTAAGAGAACTATTAATTAAAATCGACAGCCTTGAACGCTATACCTATATTCTTATATTTTTTATATGATTTATTATATTTTACTACATAATAATACTGTTTATTGACAATTTCAGTCTTAACGGCAGTGAGAACAATTGCATTTATTTCTTATTAATTGAAATGAATATTTAAATTCCTTTACTACAACCAAAAATACTTTACGCAACTGTTTTAAATGTCTACAGACCCGATAATTTCCATATTTTAAGGAGGCAGCATAAAAATTACCACGTTGATAAATAAAAACATACGACTACTTGCGTAAAAGCGTAAATAAAATGTAAATCAACACATTTAAGCTTTGAGCAAAGCAAATTTATGGAGATGTTAAATTTTAACAAGGTTCAAGCGGCGCGGTGAGGGCTTGATTTTGTGTGGCCCTTTTATTGTCGGATTTATTCCTCAACTGGTACCGGGAAATGCGAAGACGTATATAAAATTGGTGGCTTAAAATTCCTTCAGTACATTCATTGCACTCCAAACGTATCTCGTAGCCATAGAGACTTCGTAGCCTTTAGAATCGTAGAGACTTGTAGGCCTCGTAGCCGTATTATAATACTGTAATAGAATTTTAACTGAAGTAAATTAATAAAATGTTTCAAAACTGTCGGATTACGGAAATAGAGAAATAATACAAACGCTTGTAGCACCATCAATAATGAAAGTATCAAAGAACTCAAGAAGAAATCCGTTGCTGGTGTTCCTAAAGATGATAAATTAGCCTGACTTATACGCTCGTATTTTTCTTCATAACTGTTAGCGTCTAAGAATTAAATAATAATTTTCAATACAGGTCATATGTCAATACAAAAAGTAACATTCTGTGATCGTTACAATATTTTTTTTTAGTTTTTATGTTTTACAGTGTGGACATTAAAAAAATTACATATCATTCCTGTCGAAACTCCAATTAATTAGAAGATTTTAGATTAAGTATTATAGTTTAAAAATATCGCGTCACTAAAAGTAAATGCCTCACAGAAAACATCATTAGTTTTGTCGTGACTCGATCAGACGAAAATGTAATTACTCGTTCGTTACACTTCCCTATTGGTAACAGGAGACAACTCGTTTATCACCACTTTATTAGTGTACTTAGGACGCCTTTTATTGCAAAGTACTTTTTATCAATAAACTTTGGTTCGGTCGGGAAAAATAATTGTTTTACCCAAATTAATTAACTTATTTAGGTAGATTTGGAGATAGATAGAAGCAAATATCGTATATGGGTAATTGATACTTTATTATTTATTTTAATAACCGTAAAATAATCTATTATAGATTGAACCATTGAAAATACGGAGGAACGTAATACTACGAGTACTATAAAAGTCTAAATGTATGGCTAAGATCCTTTCAGTTCATTAGAGATAATATTTTTCCCTTTAGTTC
>LD688936.1:3696231-3729958 GCA_003118335.3 Papilio memnon
GTAGGCAACAATTTAACTCTCGAGATTTAAAAAAAAGAACAAAAGTATGTAGCCTATGTGTTCTTCCAGACTATGTTCTACAACTTTGCCAAATTTCATCGCGATCCGTTCAGCTGTTTATGCTACAAACTCTAACAATATTCCATGCATCCAAACTTTCACATTTATAGTATTAGTAAGATATTATCAATAAGACAGATTCAAAAGACTGTATACAGCGATGTATTCATACGAGCAATTTAAATGTCGCAAGTAATTTTACAAAATTATGCATACATTTAAATTTGCAATTTATAAAAATGTAACGAAAAACACACAGGGACGTTTTATACATTGGCAAAATAAGAGAAAGGGTTGATTAACATACTGGTGTGTGCCCTCCGACCCTTGACTACGGTTACACATCAATTACGTAATGGCCTCGGCACAAACACGGCCGAGTTAGCTGGAAATGTCCCCGCTGGCCAAATCAACCGTGTTATAAAAGCAAATAAGCTTCAATCGACATAATTTTTCACACTTTGATACTATAAACTATACGTGCTTGTTTTCGATTTTTATAAACAGAATTTCTCTTTTTAAATGTATAACGCGTAATGCACGCGGATTAAACGCGACAGTAAATAAGTGTTGTTCAACATTAACATACCACTTTCTTAATCTTATGTTTATTTATAATATTAGATAATAAAACATTTTTAAATGATTGTAAAATTAAGATGAATTTGAGATCCGAAGCCTTGCCTTGTTATAATACAAAGATAAAAGGTGATTACTGAGACGGAACACGAGATACAACCTTTCCGACCCTTAAGGGATCTGTGGTTCTTGCGCAGACCGAGCCCCTGTCAAGTTTGGAACCTATTAACCTCATTGAAAGACAGATGGTGAACGCAACACTTTTTAGTTTGTAATCTATCAATAGAATTATATTTTAGCACTTTAATTCCGATAATTAGAAAGTAATCTAATAAAGACTTATGAAATGCAATATATAGACAATGGGTTTATTAAAATTAACAAATCACAATGATTTTAATTGTGTGGCGACTGCCACTTCTCTTTCTTTCTCACTTATAACAAGACGCTAGAAATCATTGTTGAGTTTCAACTTACAGTCGACTGACAAATTCATTTTTCTGTTTCCTTCAAATATAATTTACCTTAAAACGAGGAGTGAACAATTTTCCAGAGACTAGACAAGTTTATTGTTTAATATTGTGTTCGCGGAATCTCCACTTGGAGTTTGTGATGTCGGAATACGCCAGAGTGTAATAAGATCAACGAGTTTTATTTGCGACACGGAAGATCTTACAAGTATAAAATATATAGTTATCAGTAAATACAAAAGATCCAAAATATCAGCTAACTATTTGTTAAACTATACTGTTATGTAAAAATCTATAGCTAATAACTGCTAAAAGGAACACAAGTACTAAAGTTCTTTAAATATATACATACATACGTGACGCAACAATGATAAATATTATATTTTTTTTTAGTCTTTAAGCAATAACCCATAGTCCTTTTGGTAACTTTATAAATTTAAATTAAAAACCAGCCAGATATGTTTTTCTACAAATTGGTCTAAATTGGTACAAAGCACCTCGGGCTCCACTTGCAATAGTCAGAACACAATTTACAATAAAAGAACACTATATTGTTAGCTAGGAATTAAGCAGTAAAAATCCGCGGGCAAACAAAAGGAAAAAATATAACGAGAATAGCAATTTAATTTTCAATCTATTAAATTTTTATCTGGTGAAAATATTGAGTAGTAATTTGACTAACCATTTGTTAATTATTAAACATCTAGTTTATGCTGATCAAGTTTTGGAATATCCTTACTTACTATTTTATCTTATTATCGAAGATAACTGCTTGTAAGTGCACAAAGAAACATTTTGTACACCACACTATTTTTCCATCATGTTGTCATAAATTAATTTGTTATTGTAATATAGCTTTATTCCTCATGACTTACTAAATAATTCTAGATTAAAAATCAATTACCTATTAATTAATTCCTTCGATTGCTTCTCCACGGATTTCAATTCGTTTAAATTGTAATTTCCACTTCATTAAACGTCTTTCATTATTAAATTAATCTTTAGAAATTCAGTTGAATAATTTCGGCCGTCTGGTTTTACCATTATTAAGAAATACGTAATTGTTACGGTCTTCTTTCCGTCTTCAATATCGATAATAATTCAGACCCATCTAATAATTACAATTTAAAAACATTTGCGGATACAATAAACATAAAATCATAAAAACCAGGATATGTCTATAAAAGTCTTAAGAAAAATTTATAGAATAAAAACCTGTGTAAAGTTGTACATTGCTTGTTATAGCAAGAAATATAAGTTATTTAAAAGTCTAGCGAACATTTTACAGTTATTAGACTTCTATTTTATAAAACTTTTAATGAAAATGAAAGCTGGTTGAAGGATGAAACGCAAAGAGAACTCTCCCAGTAGCTGAACTTTCACTTAACAAGACATGTATATTGTTAAACAAAGACTCGTACTAATTTACATCCTTTCTTATGATTATCTCTGGTAACAAAACATTCCAGTTTAAAAACTTATATTGCTTTATATTACTCTGATGCCTCTACGCCAGAGCTAACGTGTAAAGTAATTATTGAAGTAGAAATTTACCATTTAATTTTTATTAAAGAATTAAAAGAGACAAATACGAGTGATTATAATTAAAAGATCTCTTTGATGATCTTTGCACTATTGGAGACAAGGAACATAAAGCTTTGCCAACTTTGCTTTAGTATTTAAATACTGGCTACATGTGTAAATAAATATTTATACGGACTTCAAGGAAATATTTCGACATAATTTATCCAACAATACGTTAGTACAGCTGTTACAGAAACGAACGCCCATACAGGACAAATTTATTGCAGCGTTCATGAACATAACAATGAATTTTTATTAACGACCAACTGAATCGTTGGGCATATTCAGATGGAAACAAAACAAAACGAAATGTGATCTTACTCGATAGTAACATTTCTTTTAAACAATTGCTTTCGAATATATCATCATCATCATCATCATCATCATCACCAGCTCCCGAATATATAATATATAACTGTGTAAAATATGTCATAAACAAAATTAAGAATAATTATAATATAATTTCAATTAACTGTGCGTGTGTGTGGGTTTAAAAAACAATAATAAAAGGAAAAACTCGAATTATCCCTAAAGCACTATCGAACTTAATAAATAAATAAAAAATAATGTAACTCACAGTTTAAACTTTACAAACGATTCATAGTAAAATTCCAAAATATAGCAATTCCAACAATGTCACGCCTGCAGTTTCGCTATCACAAAAAAAATTACTAACTTTGTTGCGGTGTTTGGCGATAATACCTGGTCGTTTCCACGATGTTTTAACAACCATTGTCGTTAAAACAATACCCAGAATTATTAAACGACTAAACAACAAACAATGCCTTTCAAAACTAGGTAATATCGTGTATGAAAACGATAAAATTTTACTAACAATAGTGCTACTAAATTACATTTTTAACGCAAACTTTTTTCTCAGTTTTATATATAGACAAATTATAAATTGTGTGATGTTACATATAAGAGATATAAAGTAAAAAGAAACAGACGATATTGTTTTACAATTTACTACTGGTCGTAGCAATAAAAACATTTAATAGGTTACAACAGTAAACGAAAATATTTGATAAATAAAGGTACACAGCCGACTAACAGGCTACTTATTATTACCAACTGTAAGCGTTTCATTTCTCCACAAACAGGATACAAGCGGCCACAATTCGTAGCACACGGTCAGGTGTTACGGGAGTGCTACGTCCGTGCTACGAATACAAAACATGGCTTCGAAATTCAGCGTTTACTGTTGCTTATACAGCAAACATGTGGTGGTCAACCAACGAATTATGATTACGTTAAGAGATAATCTAGTATTATTGTTTCTGAAAAGTTTTTATATTTAATATTATTTTAATTTGTGCGCCACAAAGGTTTTTTTACAATGTTGATATGATATATCGATTAACTTAACCTATTGTCTGCAAGGCTCGTACTATAGTTAAAGCTAATGTTCTTCAAACCACAGAACGAAGCAAATGCTCGCATTAGAGAGCAGATAATTCACTGAGAACTGCGCAGTAAAAGAATCCACGGATCCGTTACGACTGCGTTTAATGCGCCGTTTAAGTAGAGAACCAGTGAATATAAAAGTCAAATAATATAAACATACTTTTTTAGACTCTCTTATTCTTGTTTTTTTAATGATTTACATGAACCTTTAAAAAAATTCAAAACCACGGAATACAACTACTGTCGTCTTTAACAAATTCGCAGACGTTATATTCTAACCTTCAAACGTAACTTTAAAAAAAAATCCTTATTCTAACCTTCAAGTTACGTTTTAAGGTTAAAATAAGGAAACCTTTTTTAAATGTTTTTTCAATCTCCGTCACAAAAACCTATAAATGATTCACTGAAAAAAACATTTCTTGTAAAGTAATATATGCTATTGTATAGTAGCAACTCATAAATAAAAGCAATGTATGAAAACATATGGCGTATGTAATATCTTTAACGTTAGTAATTTACATGCAGCGGCTGAACAAACACAAGTGGAGTTTATTGTCATACTTGAATAAATAATGAACATCAATTTTTACAAGCGAACGAATGACGAAGTTTTATCTGAACCGAATCGGAGAGCGAATGCACGTACAATTTTAATGCGCTACGATTTTAATAAAGCACAGTTAGCAGGTGGACTTTATCTTTCATTGAAAGTTTGTCGCTAGACCTGCTCCTGTTTACACCTGCTCCGGATTAACTCATCTCGTTAGTCTTCCTGATTTCGTTCGAGGCAATGCACTCTTTACTTTAATCCGATGTTTTATCCGATTTATAAAGATCAAATTTTATATTAATTTAAAGGTAATTAAAAAAGTTTCAAGTTTAAAATCAATGATATAATCAAAAACATTTTTAGACACCACTTTCATAACATCCAGAAACAAGTAAAGGCAAAAATCATTCAAAGAAAAAAATCTACGATGAATGATATTAAAGAGATACAAAGGAAATAGTGAATACTCACAATAAACACGCTTTTAGTAGCATTTATATAAAAAGAAGAAAACATAGCTAAACCTGTTTCTTAATTAAATCGTTCATTATGATCTTTATGACACTTTATATTATAAAATTTGTAGAGCTATCGTCGTCCACTTCACTAATTTACTACAAGCCAGGTTACACGTATAAGTTCCTCGAGTATCTTTAGACAAAATAACTTTCATTTTATATTATTAAATACAAGTGATATAATTATATTTTTGCGAATCATCAATCCAATGTTCAAATACTTAAAATTAAAGTTACAGAAGTTTTAAATGGAAAAATATTTTACGGAAAAACTTTAAAAGAAAATTAAATCGTATTTACAATTTTATTTACTTTGAGACATTTAATTTTATCTCATCTTTTTAATCAAAATAAATAAAACTAGAAAGATGAAAAAGTTATCTATTTACCACTCTCTAGATATTTTACAAATACTAGCGAAATCATTTAAGATGTCTTATTAAAACCTAAACTACATAAGTGTGGTAAAGTTCCTCTTAGATTTAAGGGTTGAGAATCCGTAACAAATTTTATATAGATACTAAAAATATTTAAAACAGCATTAAAAATGTATGAATTACTTTCTAAGTAAGCCTTACGTTTCAGTTTTAAAAATACCAAACTCCTCTATTTTTAGTGTAAGAAATATTAAAGGAACAAAGAATAACGTTGTCGGAAATATTCATTTCGCCCCGAGCGTAGAAAGAGATTATGAAGCCATTCATGTTAATTAAAAATTAATTTTGTGCTCTGACAAGCCATATACAGCGGGGCTTACAATGATTTATGACCCAAGAGAATATTCGAATGTCATTTGAAATATTTGAATTTCAATCATGATAGTGTATCACTGAAGATAATAAACAAATCAATATTTTTTTTTATATCATAAGGTGGCAAACGAGTAAGCGGCCACCTGCATCCGCCAGAACGGCGAAGCGACCGCTGCCCATAGACATTCGCAATAGGGATGCGTTGTCTACACTAAATCTACAGGGGAAACGCACATAAAGAGGATATTTCCCCTTCCTATGCGTTTCCTCCAACGTCAAATCCACGTGGATTCCTAGAAAGGAATAAGGGTAGGAAGGAAAATAGACTAAAGTTGGGTCTCTATATTCTAAATGAATAACACTTTCACGATTTTTTTCAAATACGTACAAGCTAATTTAAATCTTACTTCTTACTAATATTATAAGTGCGAAAGTTTAGATGGATGGATGGATGGACGTTTGTTAGAGTTTGTAGCCTAAACGGCTTAAGGGAACTCGATGAAATTTTGCATAGATGTAGAGGATAGTCTGGAAGAACACATAGGCTACTCACGTTTGTTTTTCTTAATTCCACGCGGACGGAGTCGCGGGCTAAAGCTAGTGATTAATAATTATAATAATTTAAATTATAAGGCCACTTAACAATCTTGATTGACAATAATATGATTTCCTGTTTACAACTAAAATTTGTTTTATGTTAATAAGCGAGAGGGTTAATTCGTTGACACGCACACATAATTAAATGAACATCTAACGAACCGTTAAAAGTCTAAAGTCACGCAAATAACCCGACCAAGTGTAAATAGGTATAATAAGTTTATAAAAATAAATATAGAAGTGTCGTATTTTTTTAAAATTACTTGTAGATAGTTTATTTTTGTAGTACAAATTTTGCTTATACTCAGTTTATTCCTAAGTTTAAATTATACCGTGTTTATTTGTAAAGCTGTGACTCTTTCAATACAAATTATAAAATACTTATTTATTAAAAGTGTTATGTAACAATGTTCTTTTACATTTAATTTCGTTTCATTTTGTAAAATGTTTGCAAGCAATCGTATGCGTTTGATAAAGTTAGGTGTAATTGGTTTAGTAACATACATGAACTTGCTAAGTTAATTACACGTATGTTCCTAACATTACTTAATCAAAGCTAATCCCGTTTTCAAGGGTTAGAAGACACTGAATTCGGAGTTAATTTGCAAACCCAACCTTGCATCGTATACATTAAAGTCTAAAATACCATGTTAATAAATTGTTTTGAGTTTAAACTGAAATTATTATGGGTCCACGTAACTTACATTCATTACTTTATATTTATCTGATTTCATTGCTTAAATTCGTTATTAAATTTAATAAACATTTGGCAAATACTTCATTAAATCATCGCACTAAAGTATTTTCATAACTTAATTGTTGAACAAGAGATCAATAAGTGATAGTCAAAATATCCGATAAATAATTTAAGAAACCTTTGCAAAATACATTCCTGTAACTTGTTTAGCTTAATTATTAAAATTACTTCCATTTTTGTAATAGAAAATATAAAAAGTTCAAAGTTCATTTTAAGGATTAATCTAGAATTCATTTAGCATTCGCAAGACGTGTTTCGGTTTATTGATGGGGGTTAACAAATTAAATGCACAACAATTACAAGTTGACAACAAAACAAAACAATTAACAAATTAACAATAATAAAATAATCATCATCTAATACAAAAATATTGCCCTTAAAATGAAGGGGAAAATTTACAAGACCGTCGTAAGACCTGTCATGATGTATGGATCTGAATGTTAGGCAGTAAAAGGGACGGATGAAAGGAGAATACATGTGGCAGTAATGCGTATGATAAAATGGATGTGTGGGGTAACACGATTGGATAAGATACGAAATGAGTATATTAGAGGAAGTTTGAGAGTAGCACCAGTGGTTGAGAAAATAAGGAGTAAAAGGTTAGCGTGGTATGGGCATGTTATGTTGTACGTTAGTTATGAATGTGGAGGGGTACATCGGTAGAGGTAGACCTAGAAAGAGATGGATGGATTGCGTGAAAGGTGACATGATCAAGAAGGGAGTGATGACTGAGATGACGGATGACAGAATTATTTGTAGGACGAAAACCCGGTGCGCCGACCCTACGGGAGTAAGATAAGGAGGAGGAGATGATGATGATCATCTAATACAAAAAGTCCACTAGCCCGTCTTGGAGTATTGCCACAAACATTATAACATTCTTTCAACCAAGTCTTTCAAGATTTCAAGATCCACAAAGTAAATACACTCAAAGAAAAACGTATTAGAAATTGAACCAATCTCTAATTTCATTGTTCTAATTAATTGACGTAATTGGAACTAATGATAACCCGCCTTTGTAAACGCACGTTTTCCGGTCCGTAACATGAGGATGTACGGGCACTTTATTAGTGAGGTTAGGGCGCTATTTGTTACTAATAGCCATTCCACTATGATGCCGCAGAGTTACATTTACAGGCTTTTGTCTATCAAATTTTAACCTAGTCAGCATAGCCCAGCAAATAAGAAGATAACAAAAGTTAAGAAATAAATTCATTTCTATTGTATGAAAATAATCAGTTGATATTGCATTTTAAATATTTAATATCAATATTAATTTTAGACTAAGAAATAATTCATATTAATAATAGTGAAGAAAACTAGTTCAACAATAGAACGTTTAATATTTTCATAACTCGCCCTTTCCAAACTTAACCTATTAACCGTAATATTTTGGTGAATATGTTAGTTCGAAAGCATTCGTACAATCCAATAAAGAACAAATACAACCGTCATAAATCTCGTCTATTTCTGTCCTTGGATATTATTACATTGCCATTCGCAGAAAAGACAATACGTGTTGTGAATACCTAATCATTTATTTGAACTCGCTGACATTAAAATATTTTATAATGCATGACGTCATGAGTACATCCAAACTGGTATAAATACAGTAGTTCGTTTTCTATTTAATAACAAAGTAATACCAAAGCTACGAAACTGCTACGAAATAAACTAATAAATAAATCATTAATGTTTTTCTACGAAAACATATTATACGAACTCTAACGAAAGGAAGATATTCAAAAAATAGCAATCTATAAATATGACAAAACCAGAGACAGTTTAATTTGATACCTATTTCGTAGCACCTGCTACGGAACATACGATTCTCTAAAGGATGAGATGAACATTAAATAGCTCAAATGTAATCTAAGTACGGGAAATTATTTATTAGGAATATTCTTTATCGCATCTTTTATGAAGGGCGATGAGTAAATTTTTACGAGGCATCGTATGTTCTCATAACATAAATATGGCGACGCGACTTCATATTCGACGTCCGACATTGCGAGTCCCCTACAGGCCTTATCGAGAGTACGCTTCATTACTCTCGTATATCGCGTCAGCTCGGTGCGTCATGTGTAAACTTTTCATGGTGGAACTGTGAACAAACTATTGTTACATTGAATAGAATAATACCGACTTGTAGTCGTATATGATGTTCTACATTGACTTCAAAATAAATCTAACTCGCAATGCGCTTAGAATATGTCCAGATAATAATGACATGTTCAGAGTTCTACTGTTTAATGCATATGTGAATCCGAAGTAAATAGTTAAGTCTAGAAATCTAAGTAAGGCCTGATCAAATGTGAAGCAAATTTTGTAATTCTACAGAAAATACAAGAGATATTTCAATATAAATGAATATCATGGGAGATCTGTCCCGCTATTATAATATAACAAGGAAATAATCCGTGTTTAAATATGAAATGACTTTTGCATCACAACGCTCGCCGAATGGTTCACCGCTTAGCAGCCACTCAAGGCCCCCGCGTTTAGACCAACATCTCTTTGAATATTTAAAAACGGTTACTCTGTTCCGTACATCTAATACTTCAAACGCAAACCATTTGCGTTCCAACTCAGTTTTCAGTTTTATTTTACTACAAAAAAATATTCTTAAACTTTTGTTATAATATTAATAACAATAAAAAGTTGCTTATCTCCATACATAAGCACGTTTAATATTCATTTCATAATAGATACATAGATACCCTTCATCAGTAGAGCAGAGAGCGTCGAGCGATATATTAATATAATATTGGGCAATGTAGCTGTGTCGGGCATTCCATCTTCCGGTGCTACTAGTAATTGTCATCTGCACACGACATGGGTCTTAATTACTAGAGTAAATTATTAATATGAATTTTATAATTAACCCTTTTATGACGTTGGCTAAATACAAGTCATTAACATTTAATTCAACTAAGTTAAACAAATAAAACCAAAATATAAATCGCACAAAACACTGCTGTTTTCACATCTTTTTTTTTTTTATATAAGAGAAGGGGGCAAACGAGCGGCGGGGACACGGAGATGGTCATCGACGCCTATGGACATCCGCAACACCAGAGGAACTGCAGATGCGTTGCCGGCCTTTATAATTCAAATATGTTTATAAATGTTAATATGTTTATATATGTTTATAAATTCTTTATAATTCAAATATGTTTTCATATATTTGTAAGCATAGCGCTCGCTACGAAAGCAAAAGTAGATTATAAATATAAGCGAAGCACCAAAATTGAATGCGAACGTTAATTGGCATGTTATAGTAGACGCAGTAATGGGGAATTGTATGCGGTGGAGGACGGCGCGACCGCGGGGGGGGGGATCGTTCTATAGATCCCTATTATAGCTGAAATCGGTCAGGGTCGTGACTGCTTTACGAATACGTGATTTTGTGTTACTCTTCACACCTGAACTGTTAATGTGGTATTGATGATTACATTTGTTACTCATTTCAGAATAATGATAAAAAAAGTTGTAAATATACCTACACTTCAATGCATCCAAAACTAATATTACCTATAGACTGATAATATATGGAAATATGAAGTTAATTTTACTCGGATATAGGTTTATTTAAAATAATTAATATAAAACAAAATTTTGAGATAGTTACCGACCCTCGTGTTGTCGTTTTAGATAATTACAAACTGTGCCTTACATATTGATAAAAATCTTTTAAATTGAGTGATTAATTTCTGAACATGACAGTTTAATGTCTTAATTTTAGAACACCTATCTATTATCTACATAGTTCTCCAACATTCGACACACATCGAACAGAGATTTAATCGGAAATGTGTCTGCGACCGCCGCCCCGGCGGCCGTGCTATGTGTGTTGAGTTCAAATTATAGAGCGGCACGTAGCTACGTTTGTCGCCGCTGACTCCTACTGACCCCAAGCGTTTTTTATTCATCTTATTCTCATAGATCCTCACATTCTTCATGTGCAAAATGACATCACATACTTTTATCTAAGAGAATTTAAATTTTTAACTCAGAAACGCTATTGCATAGATTTACTCCGAGAGATATGCACTGAGAAACTTCCAGAGTGACCATTTAATAAATCGGTGTAATTATAATCTTAAAAGTATATTTGATGCGAATTAATAAACTTATTTGAATCCTTAACGAACAATAAACGTTATTCATATAGAAAAAGAAGGGTAACATATACCCTTACTTACAAAGTAGAATAATTTATGTAAGCTAATTAAACGATAATTGGGGTCCATTTGTAACTTTTAAAAAGGATAATCCCTAAAAAGTAAAAAAGGTCAAGATAAAAGTAGGTAATAATTCTCAGAATTTTTATACCGATTCAGACCCTTTTATATTCGCTTAGATGTATATATATAAAAGTAATGAATACTGTTTTTCATTTTTATCTTTTACGTTAAAAACTAAAAAACCTTGTCGTATAAAAGTTCCAGAGGATCGTGCTGAATGTTATGAATTTTTAATTAACATCGACAATATTAAACAGACGTCTGCCATTAAAACTTAATGTAGACTGGGGTATGTCGATGAATACCAACTTTCCTCCGCACAGCAAACACGGGGAGTATAATGAAGTAATTTACGTAATCTACACGAGACCGCATCATTGTGAATTATTAAAAGCCTTCGAAGGAGCTTCGTTCCTCACATCTCCGATATTTACTTTACTTGCCACAGGGCGGTCGATACCTTCACATAAAATATAAAAGTTTTTTTATATTCAATAAATGATGAAGAACACCTTAATCTTAGTGACACTATCAACGTAATGGAGGGATGAGACTTAAAATACATTGTGAATAAAGTTTTTAAAAAACAGCTTTTTGAAGCTTACATGAAAAGTGACTTTTATTAGTCGTATTTTTTAATCAAACCAAAAGCAATGTCACATTAATTTATAATAAGGGTAAGATCACACGTTTGAAAACTTTTTTAAACATACCTCGAGTATATGTCTTATATTATACGATTATCCTATTTAATGTTTTTTTACAATTAATTTGTATACAGTTATCCACTTAAATCAAAATCCCTTCGCATCTTTGTTATTTGTTTTCCTTAAGTGGGCTATTTGATGTCGAAGCCGTAGTATAAAGAGCAATAAAACGAAACGTTTTCTAAATATAAAATAACTCTCGTAAGCATAACAACGCACGCTAAAGGAGCAACTGAAATAGAGGGCACTCAAAGAGGACCGCTAGACAAACATCTCTCTGAATATTTAATATCGGTTGCTTTGTTTACTTATATCGGGTCTAATTTTCCAAACGTCGACCCTCCTCGATGCCCGTGTTAAGTCCCTCTCATCTTATTTTTGTATTCGGCTCACGCAAAAACTTGTTTGTGCGAAATTGATTTAAATTGTTTCGTTGTATTTTTTTTATTACTGATTAAAAACTCGAGACTGACTTGCGATCTAAGGTTTTTTTTTAATTCTAAATATGGATTGTTAACTTTTCCAATGTTAACGTAATTTTAATTTATACAAAATCATTCTTAAAATAATTGATTAAATAACACTTATGCAATCTGCAAGTTAATGCATTTCGATTTATTAACACAGTGATATTTCAGTAAGAGATTTGCGATAAATAGTGCAAAGGTTGCTGCGACCATGACCGAGTTAACCTGAGCACATCTCGCTCGGCTTCCGGGAATGCTATTTATCAATATCTATTCTATCAACAAATATGAAACTGTAAACGGAACCTATCAAGTTCAGTATCAAATTCATATGTGTATTTAAATGTCACAAAAATCGAGATTCACAAATAAACGGTATAAAATGTTCAATTTTTACTTTCATCTAACCGTTAACAATTTACTGAAACACGATGTCACATATTTTTTATGTGAAACAATAAATAATTTTCTAATTTTTAACAGAATACTTTTACTTATCTTTTATATTTTAATATTAATATATAGGGTTGATACGATAAGCTATACTCGTATCATGGGAGCGATGTCTATTTGCATAATTTGTAGCACAACATCCCTAATTACGATCTCGCGTCGACAGGCTTGAGTTACGAATTAATAAGAGTCTGCAATACATCATGTTACAGCAAAACTTTATTCACATAACAAACTTTGCGACCATCATATTCTATGAACTTGTTAATACACCAATATTATATGTACGCTTATATTTTGTATATGACTTTAAGACCGGCAGACGCAAGGTTTAAACAGAACAGTCATTTTAGTGCTAAGACTAGCTTACAAGTAATTTTATTTCATATCAAACTTTTGGTTTCCACCTCAATTATATATCGTAAGGTTTATGGATTTTTATGTTACTAATGATTGCTGTTGGAATTGTCCACCCTACATATACTTCCCTATCGGTGATCTTGAGCCTAATGAGGAACTATGTTTTATTTTGGCCAGAACAGACCGAGGTTGAACATATTGCCAAGGCCACAAGCCGCAACCAAGGCTCATAAATGGCTGTAGAAAGCTAAGAAAGAAGAATTATTTTACGATGCTTGCACAGCCTTCGTTTTTATTGTTGATTGACTTACTACCCCTTAATCACTATAGCAGGTCATCGGGCCGATTTGACATACAATAGTAGTTGTTCTTTCAATGGCAAAAAATAGGAGAGAAATGTAATAAAAACAACGAAACATTGTAATGAGAAAAGTTGAATCCGTGCTCGTGCTGTGGCCGCTGTCGACTAAATAGTTTCTGTTAGGAAAGTTCATCGGCTAACATGTTATCCAATTTGTAGTGTTGCTCTCACACAATTCAATTTCAATCTTCGATTATACACTATTGACGTATCTCTTAGAAATGGTAAAGAATTTACAATAGCCAGACTAATTATCATGTATTTAAAAAAAACAAAACATTAATTAGTGACGAAAAGTACGAAATTATTTGATAAGGTGATTCACAAATAGAGTTCTCAAGAGACAATTGTGCTCAAGAAAGCCTATTTCAAAATTATTTCATGTAGAATTAAAATTAAATAAATTGGATATTCTCGCAATCAATTTCTAAATTAACTTGAATCGTATAACATTTAATAGTTAAGTGTCGGATAAAAACATTTTTCCGAAGTAAATTGTTTAATGGAAAAACTTTTAATGAAGTTTGATGAACGGAACGCTTTCGGTACATTGTATTTCTTTAAGACAATTTTCTAAATACGCGAACTTCGTTTCTACTCCATTTGGCACGAAACGACGCGATTGTGTCCCTCTTAATAAACAATATGTCTAACTCAATACAGTTATTTTCATACAACAGACAGCGACATTGATAATCCATTTGTATTATACCTTTGAGGGCTTTGAACCAACATTTATTTTGTTTGCATTGAGTTTCCACTGTCATAACACATGTGTGACAACAAAATAGCTATATCTCTCATTGACTCAATTAGAGGTTACTATATTTATGTGTTACAAAAACAAACAAAATATTATACATGTATATATTAATGGATAGACTACATAGTATTAATTTAATTAAATCGTCAAAGCATAATGCTTCTAACTAACGTAATAAATATAAATTTTGTAGCTCGGCAATGTCACTTAGTCACAATGAAGACATAAAATACACGCGAGCTCTTGTGCGGAAACTATCTCACACCCAGGCAACACCGCTCCCACATAAATTAGGAAAGAATGGCCTAAGTTTCGTCCTATTGCCGGATTTGGCAGATTAAATGACTGAGAAAGAAAAACACGACAATACAAACTATTTTTCTTGTACCCTTCAAGATTCACTATTTTATAAAATTAAAAAAAACACACACAAAGCCATAGATATAGGTTTGTGTAGACTGGCAGTCGTACTTACCTTTTCATACGCCTTGGTGTATTTACCTGAAAAGAAAAAAAAAATCAATACCAGTATAATTTTGTATAGACATGCATATGTTTATATTATAGAGATTACTCTGCATATAAGTTTAACAGCTGTTGTGATTTTGTGTGAGTTATAAACAAAACGAGCGAAATTACTACGTTACGAATTATTATTACGTTAGTAGCTTATTAAATAAAATGTGAAACGGTGTATTCAGAAACACCAAAAACAGAGGTCATTATAGGCGTCAATACACGTTCCGTCCATCGCTTACACGTTCGGTCCGCCCAATCAATAGCCTCTATCACGCTTTACATCTATAGCATACGGAGGCTGGACATAAATACCAACCGGGAAGGATCGATAACAGACTCGTTCAATACTCTCATTAACCGTGGTTTACACTGATTAAACATTTCTTTCTTTCATTCAATAAGAATTAAAACGATACCGCTATTTTATATGACTATCTGGTCGGTGGAAACCCAGGGTAAACAATAATTAATATGTTAATAGACTATTCTAGACTATAACGATATTTAAGGGTCATGTTTTGTAAAATTATCATGTTTTATAACTATTAGTTATTTCAGATAACCTACTTGTTTTTGATTTGTTTTATTTTAGATTGTAAAATAAAAAAATGACTTTATGCTTCTAATAGGGTAATTAAAATATGAAGAATTTTCTACAATTTAAAAACTTATATTTTCAAATCCAACAAAATATTTGATATGTATAAGTTTAACTCACCAATGCCTTAGATTGGTCTTTCCGGTAGCAGATAATGTATAGCTAACATGTTTACGTAAATTCCGTTGACGAATAACATTAATTAATAACTTGTACATTATACCTTCTTTTATAACTATTTTCACTTAATTATGATAAAAATAGAGAAAAATCTAAGCTACAAACATTACTACGTTTAAAGCAAAATGTTAACATTAAAAGTTTTCTGGAACACCGGCCTCTTTCCTGCAGGTAAGTTGCACAGGAATGCTGTTCAGATACTAAAGTAGAAAAGTTAACAACGTCTGGATATCTCAGATAGAAACGAGAATTCGCTATTAAAACTTTTCAAATGTACCTACATTATCGTAAAAATAAATAAATAATTACTGTTTTACTGCTTTAAAAAGACAAGATTGCTTGAATACAATAAAATGTTAGTCGTATCTATAAGCTTAATATATTTCCGTATTTAATCGTTACTAATTTAATTTTATGAATAATTTTGTAGAAAAGAGACAGTGAGGTGAATAGAATCGCAACGACCGAGGCCGGCATTGTCTTGCGGCTAACGCCGAAAATGAGAAAAATATTTTCAATCTTCATTAACCAAAACAGTATTCAATGTAAGCAAACTATAATAAAAAAGAACAGTTCCCAACCAAAAATGTTACCCTAATTCAATTAAATAAAGGAGAAAACTTTGAAAACGGGAGTTACCAGATTTGTAAATGTTATATTGCATTTGACAGCTCAATTATAACGGAAGGCTTTATTTACTCGGCAAGTGAAACCAGTTCATGTTAAAAAATTACATGTATAGGTACTATTTTCATTTTGTTAAAATATCAAAAAACAATTTGAATACATAAATTACAAAACAATTTCGTTTCCATTTCTTAAACAAAATATTCTGGACTCTTCCCAATAAGACTATCCGTTTACCCGAGCATTGGTCGTCCCAGGAGGTTAGAACAAATGCTACATTGCATTGAAAATTCTCTGAAGTAAATTAAATTTAAAAACAACAAACAAAATACATATTACAATTGTAAGTTTTTTAAAGCAAAAAATAATAAACTTAGAAACAAAAAGATCAAAAACATTCATTCCATGCATTCATAAGGCTGTATTAGAATAAATTTATCCTGTTTGTTTGTTTATGTCGAATAGTTTAAAGTAACTTACGATATATGCACAATACAACCATAGCTATTAGCTTTTACATATACCGAAAGCTTTTACATATTGGTTTAAATTGGTGACGTTGGCGGCCGCCCCTATGTAAATGCATATCCGATCGTTACAGTAGACACGAAAATACGCCGACGTCGGAACAAATTGCGTCAAAGTAATATCACGGTGCGACTACACCTATTTTCGTTTAGGTTCTTTCTAGATTTTGTTAATATAAAATATTTCACTATATTTAATTTTAGCCTTATATTTCATATAACCTTAAATTTAAGGTTATATTACCAAGAGACAAGAATGCGTGGAAATCTTTAGAGGAGGCCTTCGTCGGTAGACAAGCTTTTCCGCATACACAACCAGTTGTCGATAATTCAAATGAAAATTGTAATTGAGTTTTAGCATCTAGGCACTTATTTTTATTATTTTATTTTTATTTATTTATTTACATTTTCTTCGTTGCTTTCCAATGTCACTAAAATATTAAGCGATATTTATGGAATCTATCGTAAGTACCAAGAATGAAAGTTTTTATTTAAAACAACTATATTTTGTAACAAAAACAAAAACGATAACATTTATAGCGACCGTTAAACTATTTATGCCACAATTAAAAGGAAAACCGCATATTTATAAAAAATAAAAGGAAAGTAGAAGAAAAGATCTCATTATAACGAAGCGTTCGCATTCTATTCAAAGAAAATTCTTTAGAAAATTTCATCAGAATGTTCAAGGCCCACCTGTTCGGAAAAAAGGGATATTTTTAATCTATTACAACGATAACGTATATTTCAAACTTATCGTTTTGTAATGGTTATTAATAATGTAGAAATAATTGAGAAAACATAACAATTCATGACTAACGATTTACTTGTAAAATCTTATATAAAGCATTTTTATAAATATCTATTGAAACGTAACAACATTCTGTTCGTAACACCAACCTAGTTAAAGTTATAAAAGGAAACTGTCTAGATAAATGCCTCGTACTCATTTGTAGTGACAAGTAATATCGTAGTTAATTATTAATTTACTTCTATTTAAGTACATTTTTATGACAAAGACAAATGCAAAGAAACAAACTATGATTACTATATTTACAATGCAGAAGCATTTCATTAACGGTTGTGTTGTATTTAAAAAAACATCGCTGCCTTATGACAGTATAAAAAATAATGAGACAAAAGCTTGAATAATTGTTATAATAAATCTTTTTAGTATTTCTTAAAGATTTATTTAATTGGCGTCGCATTTTGTGAATTTCCCACACAAATAATTTGATTAGATTAACTTAAGATGGTCGCTGTTAAGTTTGATTGACAAGCGCTTTAGCCGAGCTTAATCTGCTGTCAATGTCACGCAATAAGCCAGGTAAGTGAAAGTTAAATGAGTTTACCTACAGCGAAATAAATACAATCCGACGTAAAATGCGTAAAACAAGTACACAATTAATTGAAGTTTTGATCCATATGCATTAACCTTTAAACACCACAAGATTTAGATTTTGAAAGTAATCTCACTTCTCTATCTATATATATAAAAGAAAGTCGCGTTAGTTACACCACTTATAACTCAAGAACGGCTTTACCGATATGGCTGAAAATTGGTGAGGAGGTAAGCTTAGAGTCAGGAAAAGGACATAGGATACTATTTATTCCGAGAAAAGAATTGTATTTTTGTATTTTTGGTTTTTTGTATGTATTTGATTCACACAAAAACTACTGGGCCGATTTAAAAAATTCTTTCACCATTAGAAAGGTAATTTATCTGCGAGTAACATAGGCTATATTTTATTATTACTTATGTTGAGGAACTATTAATAAACAGCATATTTCTAGACCGCGGCGTTAAAAAATCACAGTTTCGTTTTAAAAAGCTGTTAAATACGTAAAGGAATAATTTGATGCAAAAAATAAGCCAAGGTAAGTTATATCAATTTCAGAAACCGCAGAAAATTACCTTTTAAATTCCAATTTGCTTTAGTAAACTGCAAAAACTTATGTTAATTGGAAAATATCGATACTAAGTTCCGTAGCCGCTGAATAAGTTGCAAGTATTCACGCGCCCGAACGGAAACTTCTTTTCTTAAAGCTTTCATAAAATTCCAAACTAATTTTATTTTCTTTAAACAGCAAGTAGGGAGTATTTACAGCTGTGATGAATGATACGGTAACAGTCTAAATAAAAAACAAGACATATCTATATATATTATATAAAAGAAAGTCGTGTTAGTGACACTACTTATAACTCAAGAACGGCTTTACCGATATGGCTGAAAGTTGGTGAGGATGTAGCTTAGAGCCAGGAGACGGACATAGAATACTATTTATTCCGTTCGACAGCGATGGATGGATGGATGTTTGTTAGAGTTTGTAGCCTAAACGGCTAAATGGATTTCGATGAAATTTGGTATAGACGTGGAGGATTGTCTGGAAGAACACAAGCTAGTTCTGACTAAGGTAGATATCTATCTCATTTACCAGTACTTTAAACTATTAAATTGTTAACATACTGTTATTTATTTAACGCTGTAGTTGTACGTTTTAAAAACACTAATATAAAAATTCTATCTTTTCATTAAAGTAAGATTATTTACATAGGTACCTCGAACCGAAGAATATTTAAGCTTATACAGAAGATACTAAACAGCTGTCAGAATTGAGAAAATAATTTCATCCATCTCTGCCTATCTCTGTTTTTATGATAACATCAACCTATTTACATTCCACCACAAATGATACTTATTACATAAATTAGCTATGTAAATTTACTTTAACTACGTAGCATAAAAGCGTTTTAATTTGCAATAAAACGCACGATGTAAGAACTCTTATATACTCGCGAATTCGTTCGTAGAGCTTTCGTAGCTTTCACTAATTAATGGCGCTACACGTATTATAAACACTGAAATGTAATTTTAACGGGAAAAATACATTTTATATTAACCAGTTAAAAAACTTGTAAACATACTAAAAAGCATAAATAATTAAATGTCTGTAAAATATAGTATTTCATGTTAAAAATATCCAAATTCTTGAAATCTAACTATAATATAGCACTTTTTTATTAAAAAATCATGATTAACGTTTAATTAATAAAGAAATAAACAATTTGAGTCACAATATAAAAACAACCTTTTCAATAATACTAAGAAACAACTTGTGCTTGTGTAAGAAATAATTTGAGCAAGTAAGCAGCTTTTTCTCAGTGTTGTCTTACTCAGAACAAACTAGTGTTCGTGTTTAAACCCCAGAGCTTTCAAGATTAACTGATACTCAGAGGACCCGTAGCTACAAAATACCCATTACTACAAATTGCCAATTAAACTAACCCTTTGATTGTATTTCAAATATTTGATATTCAATTTGGTCTAAGCTACGCGTTCTAAAATTTATAAAATATTTTTTCGTAGCGCGCTACGGACAATGTTCGTAGAGGTAATGATTTGAACCAAGTAAGCTTTGTTCTATCGAGTTTCAATTAGTGTAACGAAACAAAAGAAATTGTGTTAAAAGTAAATTAATGATTTTAACACAATTGCTAGAACAGGTCAAATACTTTTGTATTCATGTAATAAATGCAAAATAAATCTTAGAGTAATTAAAATTGGGTCCAAAATATAAATTTTAATTTCATACATCAATGAAATTTAAATTCACTATTATTTACTAGACTTATTTTAAATCAATATTGGTACATGCATGTGCACCAAGCTTACAAAGCTATAAGATATTTATGAATTCAAAATAAGCTTCAGGAGCAAAACAGGGATAAATAAAGTTATAAATGTAAAAAGAAAATCACCAAGAAATTAAACATTGGACACTCAATAAATTTACAAAAGAAAACGCTAAGCTTAAACACAACAAAACGTTCCAGCGGTTACTGATACCGCGGGGAACGAGATTATTTTACAACTACATATCTCTGTCAAGAATAATGACATAAAATCGTCGAATGGGGCGTAATGGCCCATAATAATGACAAAGACATATAAGCTCATGTCTTCATGCATTCAACAGGTTCAGAGTTGTATTGATAGCGGACATCCATCAAAGAGGAGACCGTTTATCGGGCGGACGAAGGCGGCGCGGTGATCGCGGTCGACGCGATGATCGCGAGCAACGCGCTTAGGCTCTCAGCGAGCGGCGAGCTGCGCTGCTGCAAGCTTTCGTGGCTCGTTAACCGAACTAAAGATAAGTAATAAATTCCGCAAGGTTCTACTTACGGGAGCACGGTCAGACGCGAGTCACGACACTGCACAAGTGGGCCCGCGCGGCCGGGCTGCGGCAGACTGTTGCTCCCGGGGCCGCTTCACTTGTTACTTGCCGCTCGCCGCCCTGCGCGCCGCGCCCCGCTCCCCCCAGCTCTCACCCCCTTGCAACCCCGCCCCGCAGCCGCTCACCAATATCACAGGTCCTTCACTCAGCAGCGTCCTTCTTACTCACCTAGGCGAGGTACGTACAGTTTACCCTTATATTTCAAAAGCCTTTTGAATGTCAATGGTATTCATCAAAGGGTTACGTCTAATGAATGAAATTGGAATTTCAAATATGAATGTTAGAAACATATTGGTATAAACAGATAATCTTTTTTTTTGTCTTATGGTTTAACATATAAAACTGATATTTTCCACGGTTTTCTTTATCGCTGGGAGCGAGCGCACAAGTAAACAATTGATTTCATGTTGGAGTAACCTTGACTCGTAGGTAACTAGGACGCGGGGAACAGAACTATTATACCGCACGGGGCACATCAGAGGTGCTTTGATTATCCATCAACCGTCAAAGTTAACTTTGGCCGCCGGCTAACAGTATTTGCACGAATATATTAGAGCGAGTAGATTAAAGTTCCTAACTCCTTTGTTAAAACTTTGTTAACGGCGCTAAAGGAAAGCATTGTGCTCTGGATAACGAGAGTCTGTTCGTTTTAACTATAATATATCAAAATAAAAGATTTTATACTATAAGTTTATTAGAAGTGCGCGTCCCGTGTCAGTTTCGTTGACAACATTTTATGGACGGTAATATTTTTAAGGCTAATCGCTCTAAAGTTATCACTAGGCATACTTCTTACCACACATAATACAATCATTGACTAATGTTAAATATTAAACACACATTACCTTTTATTTGAAAACTAGTCGTGTATTAAATGTCGACTTCAGTCGTAGTTGCCTATAACTGTCTTCTGAAATGACAGATCTTTCGCTGGGTTTTTATTTCGACGTCCTATCGTCTTTAACGTGCTCAACACTAATATACTATGTGTTAACTTATACATAAGCTCAAAAAATTACGTTTATTCTAAAAATTAAAAAGCCTAATACATTATGCCGAAGACCTGATTTTAGTCTCTTTTCCTTTCCACCCTTTTCTCAAGGGGAAAGGATGAGAAGGAAAAGTGGATTTGACGGTGGAGGAGACGCAAAGGAAGGGGAAATATCCTCTTTATATGCGTCTTATCCTCCGTCGATTTAGGGTTGGCAACGCATTTGCAAATTGCGGATGTCTATGGGCAGCGAAAGCTTCGCCATTTCAAAGGATTCAGGTGGCCGTTTGCTCGTTTGCCACCTTTTAATATAAAAAAAATATATATACAAACCAACTTAGTAGAAATAGTAACTTATATTCATTATTCAGTGTCTTTAAAGTAATTATGTTTTTTTGCGCTACGTATACTTATGTGTTAAATTGTCATCTTAGAAATACTCTTAACTCAAAATGTTATATGGGTAAATAGAATTGACATAATTTTATCGATAGTTTGGATATATTTTGTTAGAAAGCTGGATGTTTCATCAGGAAGAGATTGACGATAATCCAAACAATTAACCTCAAGGCACGTCTACACCGACAACACGTACACCTCGTCTAATAGAATAATGTTATCTGTGCGTTAGGATTACCACAAACGTAATCTATCAATAGTGTAACACAATATAAGACAATACGAGTATATAGAAGTAATGCTTTAGTTACCTTTCGTATGCTAACAGCAGTATCCTTAGTCAATCGACAACCAAAAAATATCACACATCGCCTAACATCTAAAACGTACAATTTTCCAGCACTGTTGTCTTCTAACCAGCTTACGGAATTCTATTTGACATAATCTTGTGATACTTCTCTACCTTCTATCACACCCACTTATACATTCTTAAATTAATTTCAATCTGTATTTGTAAAAATATTGGTTTCTTCCTCAAAAATCAAATAGCCTCGAGAGCGTAATATAAAACAATTTGTAAGAAACTGCAACCATAACATACCGCGTCACAGCAATCCGCGAACTCTCCGGGGCATCGTATATCCTCCGCCCTCGCAGACTATCCTAGAATAAACACAACGGAGAGAACGTAACGTACAAGGACTCTATTTAAGAGCAAAACTGGAGAAAACTACGAACTATTGACTTCTGATAGTATATTGGAGCAAGTTTCTGTGTAATTAAATAAACGCCTAACATTTTATACATAGCAATAATATTAAAAGACAAATGCGTTATTAACAACTATAGGCTGAAATAGTGTCTTTTGTAATTATGACACAATAAAATTTCCAGCCTTTCTATCAAAGACAATCATTCAATTTTCGGCTTATGAACATTTTAACCAAAAGCCTGCGTCATACTTGTACTCTAATTGCTACACAATTAATAAAACCATATTATCTCAAAACAGGGTACTCTGTACGCAGGTACAATACATGCAATATGTAACGCAATATTGTCTCGATATAAAACCAGTTCGGAATAAAATATTAATATTTCTCGACGGTGAACAAAACGGTACAAGTTAATTTCCATCTGTAATCAATTCACAACAGTATCAGATCATAACAAAACGCATTACGAGTCGGAAAAATGTTATTATTGTCTTGTCTACTTAGAGCGTGCTGACACCTGAAACTAAAATATCGCACAACTGTATAGTCTCGCTTTGATTCCTATGAGCTTATATGGAGGTACGCACACTACTCGATTTTAGTTGTGCAAGTAAAAAGTTGTTTTGGCTGCGAAACAATCGATAATCGCACAACAGTTTTTGCGATAGTTTAGTCAAAGCAGTGCAAACAGTTTGTAAGTATGAATTAAGTTGGTTATTATTACTCCAGACACTCAGCCCATATTTCAATACAAAATATATGAATTATTTTTGTACGTTCGTAGATATGAAATATTTATTTTTATTGAATAATTCCATTTAGACATATAGGAGTCGAATCACAAAATCGCATCGCAAGCTCTTAGCCGCAATTCTTCTATGAAAATTCCATCCAACAGACTCGGCGTACCGAATACTTTCATAACGTGGAGCTTTTCACGCTGCCAAAGCTATAAAAGTTTTTCCGTCGAACACAGAGAAGGAAATTTACATTCAGTTACAAAAAAAACGTGTTAAATGTTGTACTATTTTTGTGTCAGCAAATATACAGGGCGTCCAAAATGTCATACGGAGTATTATAAAACTGACAGGACTTATCTGAGAAAGATGATTTTATAAAAAAAATAACCTCCGAAAATATGAAAATGGTCCTATTTTGTAATACCGTTTGAATAAAGCAAAAAATCAACGTAATAAACTTTGACAAACAAACACACAACAATTTTAACGGTATTTTTAATAAACATTAAAAATCTTAATGAAATACGAAAGTGCGGTTTTAAAAAATAAAATGTCTTCTTTTATAACATTTATGTGACTTCTATAATATGTGCTTTTTGAGACATACTGTAGATAGCCACGCATACCGTAACGTTGATACTGTATTTATTGTATATCTAATTTTCCGCTTTATATACATTTTCCTTATAGATGGGGAAACGTGACACGAGTTACTTGTTATTGAACAGTTTTATTACCTAGATCGAGTTGTTTAATATTAATATATTGATATTAAGCACTATTATCACTTTGAATTAATAAATTTTAGATCAACACCTACTTCGATTAAATTCTTGGTAGAATTAAAACTTTTTGTAGTTCAATAGTTGTACAACAAAGTACGTTTTAAAAATACAGAAAAAAAAGTAACTAAGTCATCGACTTTAGACAACTCTTCTGAAACAAATTGTCGGGATATAAATTTATTTCGATCACTTGGTACATTAAGTTACGTAGGCGGTCATACATCAAAGTATTTCCGACCTAGGGGAAAAACCTACACGTGCACTTCAAACAGCTTAGAAAATATCGCTAATAACGCGAAGTGCGGCGATCTTATGAACTTTGCAGTTTTCTAATATATAAAGAACTAGCAGTTGGTCGCGACTTCGTCCGCGTGGTATTAAGAAAATAGTAAAAAAAATATATTTTACTCAGTGATAACGTAGCTTAATGGTGAATTTATTAGCTTAATGGTGAAAGATTTTTTGAAATCGGTCCAGTAGTTTTTGAATTATTTCAGTACATGCAAAAATCCAAAATTTCTTTTATTTTTTCGTTCGTTTGGAATTCCATATAATTGGAATAAAGTTCGATAGAGACGCGATGAGCTTTTTGAGCTCTCGACGCAGTTGCATACGTCACAGCCGTTGGATGAAGTGTCAAATAGGATGTAAAAGGGGAAAAAAAAATATTAGTACTCATATAAAGTCGGACAACCTTTAAATGCTAGAATATATGTCAAAATGTGCGTCAATTGTTGTTCATTATTAAAATTTATCTAAGCCTAAATATAACGATGTACGCATATGACGCATGCGCAAACGCATAAAAGATAACTTTGTTTTTAGGTCTCAATCTTTATCGCGCCCAATGCGTTAGATATGACATACTTTCTGTTTTGACAAGTTCTGGGAAAGAAAACGCAGACAGGCGAAACTAATGTCGATTGACAGCCATACGAAAATAACATAAAAAGGTAAATAAATTCCATAGTCTCAATAGATTGCGACAGACTCACATTTACAAAAGTGCCCGTAAACTTCTAATGCTCGTTAATATTTACTATTTAATAATAATGTAATTTGATTGAAGTCAGATGTGTCTTAATGACGCATCGGCTTAATAGCTGGTTAAATCGTTATCTTCTACGCCTTACATACTTCCTCAATACATTCCGAAATTCGCCACCTTGAGTACTCTATTTGTACTTGGAAAAAACCTAACGATATTCTTATCAACTTGACCTCGAATATATTCTTGTAGCTTGATGTGGTAGCAAGATATAGTTATTCATGGAACATAGCAATTGATTGGAATAAGATGTAAAAAACAAGTTATCGGTTATCGGTATGAGGTATCCGAAATACCAGGCGTATTTTGGTATTAGAGATAGATTTGCTAGCTCCCACTATCCGGAGAAACAGCCTAATAACTATAGGTTAAAAGTAGGTATAGTATTTTATAAATGGAAAAATTATTAAAACCGTTGCAATAGTATAACTTAATATCTTGTTCACAAAGTTACTAAAAAACTAGATATTCAACTAAAAAACATTATAATTGAAGAAGTGAATGCACGTATCAATTTGTATCATATAAGGAAGAAAGATAAAATACTAGTTTATCAAGAAAACGAAGGTAATATAAGCCGTTATCAGTCATTGTTTTGTGGCTACTTTCACATGTTAACACGTTCAATGTCAATATGATTTTCACATAGTAAACTGAACTCGCATAGCAACCACTGAACTGTGGCCGTGCTAGTGAAGGTTTTTATCCCTTCTAGGAAACATTCCTGTATCATACATACTTCACCATATGTATACAATTTGAACCCTGTAAACATTATTTCTATTTATTTTCGCCTTTGCGTATTACTTCTAAAGATAATCTTGTAAGTTACAATCTGATGTTTTCACATTGTCATTTCCTCTACCTGCAAAACCGTGAGACCAAACCCCTCACTTTCATAGTTTCCTGATATCATAACTCTATAATTATTTAAAAAAGAAACATGAAATAAAACAACATTACTTCCGCCGTCGCATTCCATATATTGCATGAAAAGAGAACAGTTTCCAATTATATTGGTCATTTAAAGTTCATTTAAAAATATGCATTATTATTATTTTTTACAAAATGATATTGATTTTTACAAGAATGTCAAATAAACGTATTATTTTATTTTTGATTGTATTCCCATTTTCATCGCAATGAATACGACCTATCCTCTAAATGAAATTATAATGAAAAATGAAGAATGTATGCCACCTGTGTGATATTAGTATAGGTGTTATATGGAGATGTTCTGTCCCTCGACTGATGACGTGCTCGTACGCTGCTCGATGCGAAACTGTTAATCCTATTCGAGATATGAACTAGACTTATCTGGCTTAACCGAAATTAAACATCAAAATTAAAAAAGCTCCTAAACCTCGGGTTGAGCAGAATTCAATAGACCGGCGCATCATACGCGCGGAACGGGTATGCTTTCACTTATAATTGAGGGAGGGATACGTTCTATTTTATTAAGCCTTTAGCCTTGAGAAGGTCGCGCATTAGGCCCTTGATGTAGCGAATCTCGCGCTGAAGATCTGAGCACTTGTCGCCGAGCTCGGTGTGACGCTTGCGTAGGTTCTGCTCCTCATTGAGCAGGACTTCGATCTCCGCCTTTTTCTTTTGGCGGTAGCGGGTCGCGGCGTTCTTGTTCTGCTCCTTCTTGCGGGAACGACGGTCGTCTACGTTCCTCGAATAAGGTTTGGGACGAGAGGGTCCGGACCAGTCCTCGTCGGTGGAGGAGGAGCGCGGCGAGGAGGGCGGCGAGGAGCGGGGGGAAGTGCAGGCACTGCCGACCGACGGCTGCGGCGATGCCAACTGCTCAGCGCGGTGACGAACGAGCTCATCTACGGCCTGGAGGTCGCAGTCGTACTCTGCGGTCACAGCGGTGGGCACCGCGGATGACGCGTGTGCGACGGGCCACTGCTCCTGCGGGACCTGCAAGGGCGGCGCGGGGGCGAGCGGCGCGTACTGCGCTTGTTGCGCGTAGCTCAGCAGCAGCTGCGTGGCGGGGCCGGGCGGGCTCTGCGGCGGGGTGAGGTGTGTCAGCTCGACAGCGCCGTACACGGATTCAAATTCGCGCAGAAGCTCCTCCGTGGGCTGGGGCACGACGTGGGGCCGGTCGTACGCGGCCGCGGGGTGCACCAACGCCGCCGGGATCGGAACTTCTACACGTTCAGGCACTTGGTTGATATTATCGAAGATGGGGAGCTCCACCTTCTCTTCTAGCCATGGCGGGAATATGTTTTCTGTAAAGAACAAAAACCATAAATTAGTCCAATCGAAATATTTTTTTGTTCAATTTTTTACATCGGCGGCTAGAGTGAAATAGAGTAGCTGTAGAGAAAATGACATAGGTTTATTACGTAGCTACATAATTGTATTTTAGTTCAGAAAGGCTCCTCAGTGTTGTCCTTACATAATATCATAAAGACTTATAAAAATTTATCAATTTTGCCGCTATCTTGCATTTTGCAAGAAAATAACTTGAAACTCTTGATAACCATGAATCACTTGTAGCGTGTTTGTCTTTCATACTCGGCATACAATCAGTCGTAGGCCACAATTTGCATTAGACACCGTGCCTCGATTATGCCACGGTGAACGATTACAGTTGAATCTGCTTATCGTGGTCATGGATAATGTAAAACTTTCACGCGAAATAGCAATTCTCTGTTAACTTGAATTTTCCTTTTTGTTGAATTTACAATTTCGCGTCTCTCTTCTACTACGTCTTTAAATGAAGCCAATGACAGTATTGTCAAATATTAATACTAGGCGCTATTTTATGTATAAAACCATTAATGTATTTTTGCTATAAATAGGATTTTTCTAGATTTGAAAATGAAAAAAAAAATAGATAATTTAAAGTGAATAAACTCTTGCGTTGATATCATCGGCGTAGTCAAAATAATTGTTATAATTTCATGGTAAATTGCGCGGAATGTGACGACAGTCGCATGATCTTCGACCTTAGTTCGGCCTATCCGGCATTGCTTTACGTTCCCTATCTTATATTTATTCTCAAGCACACTAAACTTTTATAATCGCACAATTTTAACAATGATTAAGTATAAATAAATAAAATAAAATAAAATATTGAACAAAATCTTTCGGTAAATCTTAAGTTCTTAAAACCTTTTTTATCTTACTAACATAACGATAAAATATAATAAAGGAATTCTTTGTTATAAGAACAAGTATTGAAGTACGACATATTTTACTATTTACAAAACACCGTCTGACATTTAACTGACCTCATCGTTTGCAATAAAATTTACATATATTCTAAAAAAAAATATAAAACACGTTAAAAATAATATGAAGTTTAATCGCAAAAACTATCAACCGTAGATACAAAGCTGAGCTGCAGATCAGCGCTCGCTGTGCTTCCCGTTTGTAATTTTCCTAGGCAAATTGCAAAGATTCGGCAAATTGCATATCTATCAAATTTTCAAAGTATCAATCTTACCTAGACTATAGAACTAATAGAAAGTGTCTATACTTGAATTTTTTATCGTGGGAATAATTTCTTATATGTGACAATTCAATAAATACTTAGAAGTACTATGTAAGCACTAAATGCTCTTGTTAGTAATGTATTGTATTGTAATATCAATAATTAGGTTTTTACTAGAATGTTCTTACACAGCCATAAAGTTATCGCACGTCATACGGGCTTGTTGCATTTAATTATGTGCCACCGAGCATTTACGATTTTAATAATTATACAATCTCACGTGGGATTAAACCAACGGGAAAATGAAATTGAATGTATCATTTACCATGTCCCTAAAGTCTTAAACACAAATGATTTATACATTTTTTGTATTTCACGAGCTGCCGCCCGCTTCGTTAGCGCAAATTTCGACCACCCGTTACGCCATTTTGACTGCGCAGAATTAAAAAAAAAGTAGCCTATAATATGGCCGTCTATGTCAGTTACTCGTCACTGAAAGTCCCGTCGAAATCGGCCCAGCTGTTTCGGAGATTACCCAGAACAAACGCGGCTTGTGGACACACAGAAAGACAAAAAAAAATTAAATGCGTTCGTGATCAGCAACGCAAATACATCATCTTCCCTAAATCTGGAATTTTTGTTTTGTTTTTGGTCAATTAATAGTGTTTTGTTTATTTTTATTTTTTAGGTAATAAATTATCCTAGCCAAAGAGACGCATTTATATTTTAAAAAGTCACTATTTAAAACTCTAGTAGTTACAAAACTTTAAATTTGTTACTTAAAGAATCTGGTATACACCTCGCTTAAGAACAACTTTCACAAACTTTGTATGTACTCGTTTTTATTTACAATGTAGTACTTTAAGTGCACAGAAAACGTGTAATAATTTTACTACTTAGTGGCAATTTTATTCCGGAGTTACAGTAATAAAAAATTACTTGTCAAAACCATACAAAATATAGAAAGATTCATAAAATTTTAAACAGTCCTCGTACTATTTAGGGCAATGAAACAATTAACTATCGTAGTATAATTTTCTATTAGCTATGCTTAAAAAAATCAAATATACAATTGATTGAATTACAGCTAATTATAGAAATTATTAGTGTCACGACGCAGTTGCGCCACAATGCAATTCTAACTAGAATGAGAGCGGAGTCCGTGAGATACCAAACTATTAACTGGCAGCTGTCGCAGGCGACGCACCACACGAAAATCAATTGGAAGTAATTGACCGAGGCACGGCTACCGGCCGTTTGTTATGCCTATCGGACAAATTAAAAAAAAAACAGACTTACACGGTTGTAAAACAAATAAGAACATTGTAAACACATTATTAAGAATCTAAACTATTCATAGATAACTCGTAATAAAATCATGTTTCGTCAAAAAATAATGTCAATGAACTTTACGTATATTTAGTGTCGCCTATAACTTAACCGGTACTTATTTAGTAAACTGATACTGTTATACGACAGCAAAAAAAACAATGTTGTTCACGATCAACATAGTTACATGTAATCGGATATCCAGGAGTTATCTAAAAAAAACGCGAAACCATATTCAAACTAATGTTAGTATTATTTTAAACCATTCAAGTTGTTTAAGGACATGGTAGAAAGAAAACAAGGTCATTTATAAGAACATTGGTAAACAAAATTCTATCTAGCCGTATTGAAATAATATTTTAGATAAGTTAATTAAAGACAAACATGTAGCGAGCGGCGCACTGCCGCTGAGCTGACCCTTGATAAACCTTCACAATCTCGGACACTTGTGTATGCCCTCCGGCTGTACCATTTGATAACTATTTCTGTGATCGCAACAATATTTTCCAGCATAACATGTATAATTTTCCTATTAATATGTAAATCAATATCAAATGCTTTACTTAAATAACGGCTATGTTTTCCATTCAACCGCTAATCGTTTGACATTAGCGATTTCTTTGTTTTTCAATAAAACGTTTATCTCAAAATTACTAACCATAACAGATATAAGAGTGTAGTAACCCTATTATTTTTATAAACAATGTGAGTTTCACTTTAAACTACAACGATTATAATACCATTTAGAAGAGTATTAGGTATATTAGCAATTAAAAAGTCATTCACAATGACAATGTGCATAAGTTGTGTTCGACAATACGGGTCAACAAAATATTGACTCAATTCGATAAATCTGCATCGGTATAGCAACAACATTGGGTACAAAGTAAACAATCAACTAATTCCATAATCTGTATCAATAATGTATATTGAAAACAAGTGGTCAATATACGTCGCTTTAATTATTGGGCGAGTATCGAAGCGAGGTCGGCTTGTGCTCCGAGACTGGTTTATCAGTAGGTCGTGGTACAAGTATCGAAAGATTCCATTCCCTGCAAAACAAACGTTTGTTTGTCGGTAAGAACGCTGCGCGTGCGCCGACGATAAAATACTGCAGTCTCTCCGCATTGTTGTTATCACTTGGACCAGAACATAAAGCGCCACGTGAACGTTGCAACTCAGTAATTTTATTAAAATTAATGCAATTCATTTTATGCAATGCTAAATAAAAATGAATGTGTAAATATTATAGAGAATAGATATGTTAATGTCAGCGACATAGAGCACAGTAACACGTTCTTATAACATGATCAAACGTGTTTACAATCAAACAACGCACATGTGTGACATAAAATGTATCAATAACAGTGCGAATATTTTTAGCACATTTGATATAAATGTCACTAAGTCATTGTCAAAAATTATTCAGTGTTAGAGGCATCAAACAGGGGCATTATTTTGTGGTCGAATCTTCAAGGCTGTTGATACTTGTCAAGGTATACAAACCGCCGCTGCACAAACAATACATAAGCACGGTAACTAGAGCATGAGGACCTTGAAATTGCATTGCTCGGACCGGTAACTTTCAATTACTTGACACGAGTCAATAACATTTATATGAAAACAATGATTCAAAACGTACCAGCATAAAAATCTGGAAGTGCCATCACGATGTCCAAGATACAATATTAATTTATCGTTCTATACAGTCCTTAGTGCTTACGAAAGAATTCTTATATTAATTTTAATTAATACGAATATATAGGCAGTGCTATCGTGCATATAAACTGAAGTCCTCGTAGAGAGCGATGGTCGTCGTAAAAGTCCAGCTGGGATCGACGGGCGATCTAACGTCTTTTGACGAGTTTCTGTGAATTGAACACTATCTCCTTATTCCAAATGCAGCGATAGTGGTACTTCATTCTAACGGCGTCCCAAGGTATCGACGGCGGCAGACATAGGTCGCGTGCTGAGCGCGAACGCCCGTAATGCGTTTCACGAATCGAATTTATTGTCACGGGTAAATTTCAACTGGATAAACACCTTCAAACGCGGCGCGGGTCGCACGAGTACTGAGTGCGCGCGCGCCTGCCACCGCCTTGGACCTCTGGCGCCTTTCCCCGCCCCCCGGCGCGACCCATTGCATTGCATATTGTAACTTTTCTGCATATATTACAAGTCTATCGAATGAACGTATTAAAAATAACATAGTAGCCTAAAACACGACCACGCGGAGCTTCCATGACGGAGGTTAACAGGTTATGTCGTAATAAACAAGGATTATCAAAATGTAATCTATTAAGATGATAACAGGAAAACAATCGAACATCTTTGTAGCCTCTCAGTAAATATGTTTAAGTGTAATCAACTTATAATTATTGACAAATTAGGAAGACCTTGATTGATATCATCCAAGTAGTTGAACAATATATTTTATATTTCCATGAAGGGTTTTCACCCAGATGAGGAAAACAGTCACACAAATAAATGTGCGTGTTTAATTGAGCTCACTGATAGATAACAAAATTGATTGCCTCTAAAACATTTATTAAGACTTCGGTCCGTACAGAAACAAAATTGAAGTAAAAAATTTACATGGAGAGTTACTTTCAGTAATTGTACTAAGCCTTTTATACTTACAGTATATAGTATACATTGTAAGTATCTTATTTTAGACTTTATGCTTCACTGTAACTTGATTATTTAAATATGTGTCACATATAAGAGAATATTTTATTGACCTACAATATCTCAGAACCTTTCAGTCCCAATCTTTGCTCACATATGAAAGCCTGTTAACATAACTCTACCTGACTATATGTTGAAATTAACAATTAAGACGTCTCCAACAAGAACTTGTCAAGACAGAAGCTTTTAAAATGTATCAATAAAAGTAAAGTACTTTATTAAATCAATAGCTGTTGCTCGCGACTTCGCCCGCGTGAAATTAAAAAA